>JAEMOT010003655.1:37926-91461 GCA_019297695.1 Apostasia ramifera
TTTTTGGTCCTGTTTTGATGCTCGCGCCAAACAGGGCTAAAGTTTCTTATCAAAGAATATTAGATAGTCTAAATTTGTAAGTAAAGACCTCATAAAAGATTATTGATAGAGACCTCTTAATGAAAGCTTGCCATGTGTTAGGCTATGACTTCATCAAAAAATTTTATAGTTAATATATAAATGAGATAGTTTATTTAGATCTTATACATTTCATTTAATATGTTTTGCATTCTTCTCTCCCTTTTTAATTCTTTTTACTTAGATATGACAAGGAGCACAATCTTTTGCTTAAAAAAATATGAGATATCTTTATGGGGACGTTTGGTTCGTTGTTATCTTGATGTTATGTTATATAATCTAGATATCATGACATCTAGATATCATCTATTGACTAATAATTTTATAATTTAATAAAAAATTATTTATAGATGTTATTAAACCAAATAATTATTTCTCTAAATAACATAACATAATATCAAGATGATATTAAACCAAACGGCCCCTAAGGTATCTTTGAGGTTTCTATGAATGTCAGCTGAATCTCACCTTGTGGATATGTGAAGCACAAATCAGGCGGCATACAACTCCATCATATGAACATTGTGTGAGTAGATCTGCCTCCGCCTCTTTTTAGGTTATGTATAGTTGGTGCGGCACTTTGATAAAATTGGAGGCGGATCTACTCACACAATGTTCATAAAATTGGAGGCGGATCTACTCGGCAAGGTACTAAGTTAATTATTTTATATTAAAATTAATGTATAATTTTAAATAAAATTATTTTTTATTATATAAAATGTGTTGAATATGAAAGTTGATAACTAAAATGTGATGATCTTTAAAAAGATTAATATGGTCAAAAAGACCCTTTTTGAAAGTCCTTTCTAATGGAACATTTTTTAAAGGGACATACAATATGGGGCACTTTTTCATTTATAAATATAAATTATG
Organism: Apostasia ramifera; assembly: GCA_019297695.1. Classification (NCBI taxonomy): domain Eukaryota; kingdom Viridiplantae; phylum Streptophyta; class Magnoliopsida; order Asparagales; family Orchidaceae; genus Apostasia; species Apostasia ramifera. Next base: position 38,878 of record JAEMOT010003655.1, read on the forward strand.
ATTAAATTGATAATTATGTTACTATTTAAAATATGCTAACATTTTAGTTCTTGTAATTGGGAATTTAAAATTTCTAATTAGTTGTTTTAATAATTTTATTTTACATTGAACATAAATTTTAATATTAAAATTATTTTAAATTTATATTTTATACATTTTAATTTGAATATTTAAATAATTTCATTTTACACTAAATTTATAAATTAATATATTTTATTTTTCTTATTAAAAATTAACCCTTCAATAAAATAAATCCTTAATAATTTTTAATCATTTTATCTCTATTATTTAACTATTAATTATTATAATCATTTTACACTGTGACTTTCCTTTTTTATTTTATTTTTTAATAAAAAAAAGTGTATAAAATGTAAAATAAAATAATATTTTTTCTTCTTTTCTAATAAAAGGATAATAAGAATAAATCACATAACTATTTTGGTGAGCAAATAAGCGAATAGAAGATATCTTAAAAATATAAAAGCAATAGGGGAGTGCCTACCAAAAAGATTATAAAAAAATCGTTACGTTAATTTTTTCTTCTTTTCTCTTCGCTCATCGATTGACCACTACAAAAACTTCTACAAAGAGCTTTCAATAGAATGCAAATTCCAATTTTTCATAAAGAAAATTTCAATTATCAAAAACGCTTGCTGAGGAGAAATTCGGTTGACTATACAGATCTATTTTTTTTTATCATTTATCTAAATTCTTATGCCGTTATGCAAATGCGTATATCACTTTTTAATCACTACAACGCAATATGTGATAATTTATTGGGGGCTAACTCGAGAAAAGTATTGTTGAGAGAGCAACGGTGTTACTGAGAAATGTGAAATATGTAAATATGAGAAATGTGAAATATGTAAATATGAGAAATGCGAATTTTAGAAATAATGTGAGATATGTAATTTTTTAGAATGTGAGATATGCAAATGCAATTTCCCTAAATAAAATACCTGAATTAGCGGATAATTACTAAGAAAATTTTAGAAAATAACATAAAGCGTTGACCAATTCTATTTATGAACAACTGGCAGATTTATTTTTCCCGTACAAATTTATTTAATTTTTTTAAATATATATAATTTTAATAATTTATAAATTATCATGATTTTGGATAGCTTCCTTTCACAATCGTCGTACAGTATATTTATTTTCATAAAAAATTATTTCATAAATAATATTACTAAAAAACAAATTTTTGTGAGAGTTTTTTTTTTTTAGTTTTCTTTCATAAATTTTATTACCAAAAACTGTCATAAAGAATTTATCTCAATTAAAAATTAAATTATTTGAAGGAATTTTTTGTCACAATTCTGCCATGCTTCGGTTATTTTTATATAGAAATTATAACAAATATGCCACCCTGTCAACGGATCGGATTTGGGTCGGGTTGACTCTGACCCGGATCCAAATCCACATATGTCAGATTGGGTCATGGTCGATCCATATCCTCTCGGGTCGGAAATCGAATCAGTTCGGAATTCGAATTTTTGGATTTAATCCATTTACAATAAAAATAGTAATTTTTAAGTAATTTTCATAATCAAATTTAAAATAAAGTTAAATTTATTGAAAATAAAATAAAAGAAGAATGTTATATTTTATGAATTAATTAAATATTTTAATATAAAAATCAGTATTTGTAATATATATACATATATATTGTGAAATATAAACTGAGCACTATAAACTATAAGTTACTAATATAATATGTGAGAAATTTTTATTAATTAATTATAGTGACATCCTTTATTTGAGCCTTACGACAAAAAAATTATTAGCCACAATGATTCCTGTATAAACTACAAATTAGATTACATAAACGGGTCGGGTCAATAGTGATCCATATCCGATCCATTTATTTGTAAATAGATCGGGTCAGTAAACGGGGCGGATTGTCGGGTCAAAAAAAATTTATTTAGAAATTTAATCGGATCGAAACTCGGATCGAATCAGGTCATGATCCGATCCATTGACAGGCCTACAATTATGGTGTGAAACACCATTATAATATAAGCTACCACAATAGTATTATGATAAATTAATTTTTTTTTTTAAACGATTATTTATAAAAAAAAATATAAAAAAGGAGAGGCTTTCATTTTTTGCCTACGTCAATACTTTTAAAAGAATACTTATATGTCCAACTTGCATAAAGGTAATAAAAAATAGAAATAAATAAATAAAATGTGAGAAAAAAATCTAATCACAACTAAAATTTATTATAAATAAAAATAAGCCTTTTATTGAAAATCATAATTCTTAATTGAGTTTAAGTGGACTCGTTTATTAAAATTTGTTAAAAGTCTCTACTCATAGCTCAGTGCATACTTAATTTTAAATTTAATCTGGTTATTCTTGACAAAAATATAATATAACTTGACATAATTTATTATAAGGTAAATTACAATTAGATTTTTGAGTTTAAAGCTTAATAACACACAAGTCCAGATTTTTAAAATTATAATATCGGAGTCCCGGAGCTTTAATAAATTATCAAATAGGTAATTTTTATTTTTTTATTATTAATTTTTTAAAAAAATTACCATTATACCTATCCTCCTCTCTCTCTTCCTGATCCCTGCACACGTGCGAGGCCACGCAGCTGCCAGTGGATCTCACATGCCGCGCGTGTGTGAGAATTGGGAGTAGAGAGGGGGAGGGTATAATTGTAATTTTAAAAAAAATTAATGATAAAAAAAGATCCATTTGATAATTTATTAAAACTCAAGGACCCCGATGTTATACATGGACCTGTGCGTTATTAAACCTTAAACTCAAGAATCTGAGTGTAATTTATCCTTTTTTATAAATACGACTTATTACACTCTGCCTATTTTATATTTTTATGTTTTTTTGAATTATTCTTTTTTGATCATTTGATATGAGTTAGCAATCCTCTATTATATTACAAAGAGTTTTTCAATGGTTTAAATTTTTAACTTAATTGTATAAATAAAAAAAATGATAAATTGCCCATAGAGGGGTGAGTATTAGAATATTTTTCACAAAATTTGAATAATTTCACGAAGATCATTTAAATTTTTACGTTATTTTCTTCATTAACTTTACTAATATTTTTTTACTATTTTTCACTCAGTTCATTCATTGGTTATATACCATAACAAGAATTTAATTAAATTTACAGAATTATTTTTTATTATTTAATTTTTAAAAAATTTATATTTGTCACCCTTAAAGATTTATTATTTTCAAACGGCACCTCCAAAGTTCATCATTTTCATGCAGTACCTTTCATTTTAGGGTGAATTTACAGTCAGTACCTCTCTTTTGAAATTAGCTAAGGTGCTGTATGAAAATAATGAACTTTAAGGATGACGCCTGAAAATAATGAATTTTTAGGAGTGACAGATGTAAATCCCTCTTAATTTTTTTTTTTATCAAATTGAACATTTGTTTAATATACTACTAAAAGAATCAAGCATATTAATGATAATAACATTTGAAATTCAATGACTTATATGTAACAATTTTATTAGGACTTAATAATTAATCTATAAAAAATTAAGAAAATATTTATTTCATTCTCTCCCTCTCTCTCCTTTCAAATGTCAGCTTTCCTACCTCTTTCCCTCTTCTCGCAACTTCCAAATGAAATCTATGATAAATAAAAGAAATAAATATAATTAATTACTAAATTAATATATCAAAATACTAAAATAAATTCAAAATTAAGCATACAAAGCTACTTAAAATAATTAATAATTAAATATATAATATTAAAAATACTAAATATATATAATCACCCAATTTAAGCCTTAATAAGATTCATGAGTTCTCCAATCTAATATTATTGACATGATCATAATTAGATTGATTTATTAATTTAAAATGAACTTAATTTTTCTTAAAATTTAAATTTAATACGCTCAAAACATATTAATAATTTGTGAAGCTATATATTATAAAAATTATTTTTTATTGTGATATGCATAGTATATACGATATACATGTAAAGATTTAGTTTATTGATTAAATATTTTAACTTTTAGTTAACTCGTATCAATTTTGATTTCAATGCGAGAAACTCGAAAGATTTAAATTTGAGTTGAGAGTAATCCACTAACTTAATTTTTTTTTAGATAAAAAACAATTAAATTTTTTTTTTAGTGATAAAAAAAATTAACTTAATTTGAACGTACTTTGCAATACGCATAACTGGCCTTTTTTTGCCGTATATTTCAATAAATCGAATCCCCTGTCCTTCTTCCTCAGCATTTAAGAGCAACAACGGATCTGCGCCCCTGCAGCCTGTTCTGCGAATCCCCTCTTCTCTCTCGCTCTCTCTCTCTCTCTCTCTGTGTGGAGCAGGAGGAAAAGGAAAAGCTGCGGCGCCTGGAGCCCAATTATTCCGATCTCTTTTGGCCCACAAAGTTGCATTTCCTGTTCCTCAGATTCCTTCTTCCTCTTCCCACTCTGTCCCCCAGCTATTCTGGCCGGGGATCGGACTGGAATTCCTCGGATTCGCTTCAAGCGATGGAGGTCGGTGTCTGCGCTGCAAAGCTTCTCTGGGTCTCCGGCCTTGAATTACGCGCGTTCGGTTAGTTTTAATGTCTGGGTTTGTCTTCTGAATCTGTTTAGAAGCGGCGAAGAGTCTGCACAATGCTCGGTTGAAGATTTCTTTCGAGCTTTGACGGCGAGATGATTTTGGCGAGGAGCGGCGAATTGAATCTGAATCGGTTTGCCCAGGCGCCTGGGGATTCGGCGATGGAGGGTCTGAAGCAGGCAATGCTTGAGCACGAACTCATTTTCAGGAATCAGGTTCGGTGTCTTCTTCTTGTTTGATGAAATGCTAGGTTTCTTCCTATTTTGGAAGATGGGTATTTCAATTTTCTTCTCGCGACAGGTTCGCGAGCTTCATCGCCTCTACTGGACCCAGAAGAACTTGATGAATGAGCTCAGCAAAGGGTTCAGCGTGGCGGCCGAGCGTAAGCACTCTGCTGACGAGAAGAACGCCGCCCTGTCGCAGTTCTGTCGCACCAGAGAGGTATAAATTGCCTACTATCGTGGATGATTCTTTTGTTTTAGGTATTTGATTGGAATGTTAGGTGTTGAGAACGAAATATGCGCAGCTCGGAGCTTCACTGGATTGTAATGTGGCTGTTCAACCCGAACATAATCAGAGGAACTTCAATCTTCATCTTCCTGCTGATGATTTCATCCGTGTTCCAGCGGATCTTTCACAGATAGAAGCTTCAATGGGTAATGGAACTCTTGAGATCCTCAGGCTTGGTTCCCCCACTGGGGATGGGATTCTCAAGAAAAACATGAGCCCCCAAGGGTTCCTATTCAAAGAGATTATAGATCTGGAGAAGTCTATGAATTTGGAGTGCAATCTTGGGGAAATTGAGGCTTTCTCCCCTGATTTGAAAGCCCCAGCTTGGGCCACTTCAGGTTTCTTTGGATCAAAGCCAGCTATTCTATGTGATAGTGCTTCCTCAAGCGTTTTGGCTGACAAAAAGAATCTCACGCCTTCTACGATTTCAATCGACGAGGAATTGCAGGAAAAGGAGCACCCTGCTTCCTCTTGCGGTGAGAGTTCTCTTGTGAAACTTATCTATGATTCAAGTCTCTTTGCAGTTCTTCATAATACTACAATTTCCTTAAAATTTAGACTGTAATTGTTGTGTGATCATTTGAAAGGGAAATTTTCAGGGAACTGATAATAAATGATTAAAAAAGAGTTTTTTGCTAGATATTTGCTGGTGGCAAAAGATTCTAACCTTCACTATCTTTGTATTATTCAATGTTTGAGAGGCCATCTATGATAAGTGATTTTTGGTAGAATAATACGGTTCTTATTAATTTATTATTATTTTTCTTCATCTTCCTTACTTACTATACATGTTAGTTGAAACATCAGAGCCCCGTTTTTGGCCAAATGCCATGGCTAAAATGTCCACCTTCTTAAAAAAGTATATACATAAGAAAAAAATTATCTTTTATTCTATTCTACACAAACATTAATATAAAAAAAAAAATCATTTTATATCACATCCTACATATTTTTCAAAATATTTTCATCATACATACTTATGAAAGATGAACTTCAGTTATCATTGATTCTGTAGTTAAAGATTATGAACAATTGAATAGTGCTTTTCCTGCTATTTCAATCTTGCCGACTTCACTTCTTTGTTCACACCTCTGTATTCATTATAAGCTCTAGATTGATGTTTGTTTAGCTAGCGTAGTCAGTCAATGGTGCCTTTTGCCCAGTAAGCCACTATAAGTTATCATTAAAATAATTTAGTTCATAGAATAATGCTAAGCTTAAGGGAAAGATAAATTTAAATATCCCTTGGATAAACTTTTATATCTGGAGATAGATCATGAGATATTATTGTAGGAGTTGTCTATTTCAACTGTACCTTTTCCCAGTTAACCTTGTATATACTATTCTTATACTCAGCCTTGGTTCTGTTTGGTTGGAGGAAAAAAAAAAGATAATTTAAAAATATTTTTTGAAACTTTTTTAAAAATATGTATGATGTGAAATAAAGTGATTATTTAATATTAAAATGTGTGTAGATTTAGATATAAAATATTATTTTATTTTTTTAAAATAAAGTAAGATTTTAGTTGGGGGAAATTTTAGTCATGACTAAACTTTTCTCGAACCAAACGAGGCTTTATTGTTTAGTTTGATGGTTGAACACTTTTAAAGATATTTTTGGTTAACCCAGGGTGCTTCTTCCTGCTTCCCTTAATCTAACCCGGCTAATCCTTCTTACCTTTATCCCAGCCCCCCTGTTTGTTATGAGGGTAGGGCTAGCGAACCTAACTTATCCTAATTTCATAAGTAATTCATCCTAATAGGGTTAAGGGATTTATTCTTGAATTGTGTTTGGCTGTTAACCTAGGTTATTCAAAAATTTTGTTTAGCTGTTTATTATTTTAACCCGAGATTAGAGGAAGAGGAGAGAAAGAAACGTTAATTAAAGGAAGTAATGTGGTTAGAGTTAAAGGAGGTTAGCGGGGTTAAGAGCGAGATACTAGGATAACTAACCGAAGGTAGACTTCTTGGACAAAAATCTGTTTGAATTGGTTTACTTAACCCGCCTTAACCTAGCTATCCAAACAACTCGTAGGGTAAAACTCATAAAGTACTGGCTATTCATTTTTACCTCAGATTAAGTTATCAAACAGCAAAACATATATTAGTAGGGTTAGGATACTATCTCAAATCCAAACAGGCCTTGTGTATGTCTCCCTGGGATAGTTTTACCCACTCCTCTGATTACTCCTTAATCATTTCAAAATATTATTCATATTCCTTTTCAGCAACTTTCTTGCGTCGGATTCCCTGGTTACATTGCACCTATTCTCAAATCGTATATGATATTTTGTATTTTTATTTCTACTATTCTGTAGTACCCGGTGAATCCAGAATTGCTGTTGTATCTTATCATTCAAGCAACAACCATGAATCACGATCTGTGCTGATCGACCTCAATGTACCTCATGATGATGAGTGCTTGCATGATCTTATTGAACCCACAGAAAGCATTACTTTACCTTTCAAGGATTCTTCCATGTTAGGCCATGGGGTCGACGCTCTTGAACCGATAAAGTGTTGCCCGGATGGAACTTCATTTGTGTCTGAACTCGGTTCGGCTAAACCTGCTAAACCAAGTTCATATGAAATTAAGGCTGACAACAGGGCGGATATGAATCTTACAGGATCGAGTGATAAAGCTCTCATTTCCTCGGTTGATAAATGGGATTCAAACATAACATCCAGCTACAGTGTTACTGTGCCGCGGAACATACCGAGAGATTCCTCGGACAAACAAAGGAATCGTGAAGGAAGTGAAGAAGACACCCTATCAAGTCAAGAAGATACACAGCACAAAAAGTACTCTATCGGATATAGCACTGATGATTCAGTAACCACGCAGCTAAACTCTCCAAAAAATGAAATTTCTTTGATTTCAGATCAAAAGATCGAGGAAGAACAGGAAGTCTCAGTCGCCACCGCCGCAGCAGAGGCTCTAGTGAGCATTTCTCTTGGAAGCGTTAAACTTGTAGAATGTGATGGTAGGAGCAATCAGCCTCAGCATTCTTCTGATTCTTTCGAGTTAATGACCCTACGCTTATCCGAAGTTCGAAATGAAGATCCCCTTGCAATGCCCGAATCATCAAGCATGAATGAAACAGGAAAAGAAGGCAGTGGAATTCGGCTTCGACGGGGAAGGAGGCTCCGAGATTTTCGGAAGGAGATCTTGCCGGGGCTCTTGCCGCTTTCCAGGCATGAAATCTGTGAAGATATGCATAATATAGGGTACAAGCTGAGGAAGAGAACTTCCATTAGTGCTGGAGAAAGCTGGGTTTTGCCAGTTAAAAGCAGGAGATCAAGGGTTTATTCAGGTGGCAGAAGGTGATGGATTGAAGCTCACCATGATCGAGGGTTTAAGGTTCTCAGCAGGAAACCATGATCATGGTTTCCATTTTTTTTTTTCTCTCTTTTTAATTAATTTAGGAACTTCATGTGGCTGATAAATGCTAGACTTGATATTTCAGTTAAACTTGTGTGCTGAAGTGCAATTTTGCAGTATTGCCTTCAAAACTTTATATTTTTAATTATATTTTTGATGTAAATATCTGTTTTGCAGTAATTGCGTTTTAATTACATTTTTTTTTATGATCAAATATTTTTATGATTTACTCTTATCGAGATATTTGATTAAAAAATTCAGTATTTTAAATTTAATTTATTGAATTTAAATTGACTACGTTTAGAACAGATTTTGAGATATAATTTCTTATCTATCACTTAAATATTATTCACAAAATAATTATAAATCATCATTAAATTTGCCATTTTGAAGATTATCTTTTTCTAGAAAATCATTAATTTAAAATTGTTTTGTCATTCATTGCACGCTATTTTAAAATGTCTTGGCTCCTCAATATCTTTGAAATATTTAAATCATTTTTAAAATGTCAAGAGCTTTGTTTTGTTGGAAGACAGATCATGATCAAAATAGCCTCCAATGATCTCTAATTATTCTATTAAAAAAATAATAATAATAAAAAATAAATATAATATATTAAAAATTATGTGGAATGCAATATAAAGTAAATTTTTTTATTAAAATTTATATATTGAGGATTAAAAGGAATTTTTTTTAATGAAATAGTTGGAAGTCATTTTGGCCATGATCATAGCCAAAAATAACCTCCAATCAAACAGGGCTAGGTGTCCTATGTTATTTATCATATGGTCCTTCTCTTGTGAAAAATAAAGGAAAAAAAGTGTAATATTCTGTGTATCGAGTATAAAATTATTATTCATTTTGGTTTTAGAAAATTACATGACTTGAGTATAATTGAGAAGGTCATTTATTCTAGTACTACAGGTCAAGTATATTTAACTATAAGTTTTTCATCATTAGCTTTATAGTTTTTTCTCAAAAGACTATATTATTTAGGATCATATCAATTATTTATATAGCTTGAAAGTTTTCCTGTTATAGTACGATTCATTCCAGTATCCTTCTATTTAGAAACTTGATAGGGGTTACTTCTTTTCAGAGTGATTTCAATTTTCAATCATTGGTGATGTGATAATTGATGATCAAATTATCAAAAAAAATGAGCGTTTTAGACATCTCAAATCAATCATACAAAGTAATAGTGAAATAAATAAGAATGTTATTAGCAGGTTCTAAGCAGGATACATAAAATGAAAAAATATTTCTGATATATTGTACGATAGAAAAATTTTATCCAAATTTAAGGGTCAATTTTATAAAATTGTGGTAAGATTAGCAATGATATGTGGTGCTGACTACTAGTCTGTAAAATTAAAATATAAAAATAAAATAAGTGTTATAGAAATAAGATATTAAGGTGAATGTGTAGATATACACGAAAGAATAGAATGAGAAATGAGTATATTCGCTAGAAAATTGGTGTTGTGCTAATTGAAAATAAACTTAGAGAAAGTTAACTTAAATGGTTTAGACATGTAAATCGTAGGCCGATTGAAGCTCTAGTTAGAAAAATCGAGTTATTGAATTTTACCTTCATGTAAAGAAAAGATATAACAAAAAATTATAAGAACTGATTTTATTCACTTAAATCTAGATAAGAATTTGTTAATTGATAGAACACAAGAGAAAATAATAATTCATATAGTCGATCCTACCTAGTGGGATTAAGACTTAATTATTATTGGTTGACATCACCACCACGATAATTACCGTACCCTCTTTGGTCATGCGTGGTCACAAAAAGATTTCAAGATTAATAGATTATTATTAGTTAGTGTTATTATATTAAAATAAAAAGGACATATGGATAATGATCACAATTAAAAAAAATAATTAATTGGTCATTTTAACATAATAAAAATACTTTGTAGTATTAGGTTGAAAGCTTTTGGATTGTCTATTACAAGACCATTTCACCTATAAGTCCACACTTTTTAGAGTGGAGGACTATTATCTTAAATTATTGATGATGAAATCTTTAACTCATATTATTTTTTGTATATCATTGATATAATATATACATGCATATATTTTTACATTTATATATATATATATATATTCAGCAATTATTATGAAATTAAAGAAATCTCCCTATAATTATTCAAATTTTTGTTGATTTGAAATCTAATAGAATTGTAATTAACTTGTTCAAAATAAAATCAATTTAATATGTAATAAAAATAAATTATAATTTACGTAGATTTCATGCTGACACCAATTAAGCATGTGTTAGTCTTTTTTTATTCTTAAATTGACCCGTTTTCTTATACATTTTTTATCATTTTTTATTATCGAGTCTAATAAGTGATAATTAAGATACATAGTTAAACATAATAAGCAATACATAGAGGTATACGCAAATTGCCAAAAGCCTAATAATTAATCGAGTTTGAATATCTTTGAGACTTTTCCATCGATCAAAAGAACAACAAAGAAGGAACTCCATAATTTGTTCATTTTGTGATCAAACCAATGCAAAGGCCCATTCAATAGAAGTATGAATACATTGATTATTCTCTCTCTCTCTCTCTTCATGTCTAGTGTTATTGTAATTGTTTTCGATGAACTTTCATCGTTTCAGTGATTATTTTATTGCTTCAACTCAATTCCTAACTGTAGGAAGACCATTACAAACAACTTATATCATTTTCTCATTAGTTTTTTTTCTTTTTCTGTTAATCATTTATTTGTGTGTTTGTTAGCCCCTCAATTGTGTTAATTTCTCTCACGAGTTTAGTTATGGCTCACGATCTTTATGAGAGAGCAACAGATTGCCAATCGGTAAATGCGGGAAGAAAATTTTGTTGCTAAGACTTATATACATTAGTGTTCTTATATGGCGGCTCTAGCCCTGTTTGGCGCGAGGACCAAAACAGGACCAAAATAGTACTAGTTTAAAAAAAATAATAATAATAATAAATAAATTATTTTAATTATTCTATACAAATTTTAATATAAAAATAATATTTTACTTCACATACTCAATAATTTTTAATAAAAATATAAATTTTATTTCACATCTTAGATCAAAATACTTGATTTGAATATTTTGGTCTAGAATGTGAAATAAAATTGATATTTTTATTTTAAATTATTGAGTATATAAAGTAAAATAATATTTTTTATATTTAAATTTGTGTAAAACAATTTAAAATATTTATTTATTATTATTATTTAAATTAGTACCATTTTGATCCTGTTTTGATCCTCACGCCAAACAGGGCCTTAGATATAAATTCAATGACAAGAATGACAGAAAATATGAATGTTTTATTAGTAATTTAAAAAAAAAAAAAAAGTTAAATAAATAAATGATTTTAAGAGAGTCTTTAATTTAATATTATCTTGATCTTATATCATATTATTTATATATTATTTTTTGAGTAATAATTATTTTTTTAAGTAACATAATATAAAATTAAGTTAATATTAAATCAAATACTTTCTAAAAATAATTAATTAAAGACTTGTTAATAATGCTGATTAGGCTAAAATCACGATGAAAATTTGAATCATGAAAACTCCTTAGTTACCAATTATTTTTTTTATATCTATTTGAACAATAATTTCATTTTCTTTCAACAAAGTTTGCATACAATTATGTCTAGACATCAAAATTCAATCCATTACTATCATAAATCATAATTTTGAGTTGAGTTGTAAAATTGGTAATTTTAAAGTTTTTATTTTTATTTAACATAATCATAAACTCTTAAAAAATAAAATTAGTAAAAATTTTAGATTAAATATCATCTAAATTCTTGAAAATTAAAGATGATATTGAATAAACAAATAGATTTTTTAATTTGTCATAAATCACTATCGTTGGGTTTTCTGGATTTTGAATAATTATAATTAAGTCCTTTTTATGAAGTCCTTAAATGTGATGCCGTTTTAATATTACACGACAGCTAAGATGCTCATTTGGTTTTCAATAATTTTAGTATTAATATTTTTTCTTTTAATTATTTAAATTTTAAAATTTTAAATTTATTAATAATAAAATATTGAATATTATTATTATTATGGTAAATTGCATTCAGGTCTTTAAGGTCAAAAAATATTACAATTTTGTTCTATTTTTTTAAGAATTTGATTTGAATCTCTAAAGTTATAAATTAAAGCACTATTATTTGATCCTATTTAAGATATATCATTAATTTTTAAATATTATATCTTATCAAATAGTTAATTTGTTGACTTTTTAGAACATAATTTTTAAATATGAATATTAATATTAATATTTTTTATTTTTAATTTTAGAGCAAAAAATAAGATATAAGAGAAATTAAATTTTACAATTTTATTAAAATTTTGAAGAATGATAAAGACAGAAAAGTATAATGATTCTTTAAAATATATAAATAATTTAAATTAATAAAAAAATAATCAAATCTTACATTTTTTATCAACATGGCTAGCAAAAAAAGAAGAAATTCAAAAAGAATGACCAAAACTGCAGTATTTTTATAAGCTCAACGATCAAAATTCAGAATTTAAAAAATTAAGACTAATTTACAATACTCTATTGATTTTAGGGGCTCAAACACAATTTACCCTTGTTATTATTTATACGACTAAAAAAATACCATACTTTTAAAATTTTCAAGAAATTTTTATAATTATGATATATTAGAATCCTATGCTATTCCAATTTTCTTAAAAATTTAAGCTGATAGAATATCACAGTTATTTGCATATAATGCATATGAGTCGAACTCAATTTTGTTTTACAGTAGAACACCTATTTCGAGTTATGTGAGGCAGAACAATAGTGTTAAGCTGTTATCAAATTACTAATTTTTTAAATAAAATTCTGTTTATCATTGATATTTTAATATTAAAATTAGAAAAATGATAAAAAAACAAAAATTGTCTGACTGAAAATGCAGTGGTCGGAACAGACCGGTTCTTACGGCGTTGCAGGAGATCCTACCTGGATCGTCCGTATTCCGTAGGACTGCCCTCAGTGGGCCCACCTTATCCACGTGCCGCAAGATGAGAAGACTAGAATTTTGTCGTCGTGTGTAAGACTGAGCAGCAGATCCGGGAAGAACCGCATGCTGCAGGAGGAGGATTCGGTTCTGTTGCGGCCGATTGGTGACGTCGGAAGAAGCGATTCTATCATTGTAAATTTGTAATGAAGTCTATTTTTTTGGGCTAAAGTGCATTTTGATCCCTATATCATGTGATTCTTAAACTTTTACTCCTTTTTAGATTTAAAAAAAAATAAATGTCATATAAGTGTCTGAAATTTAAAGATAATATTAAATAAGTTCATAATTTCAAAATTCTTAAATAAAATCCCTAACATTAACATTTAAGTTTCAATGAAATTTTCTTTCTAAATTTTTATTTTTATTTTTTAAAATAAAATTTTAATTATAAGGGTCTGTTTGTTTATAAAGTTAAATTTAATAAAGTTAAAATTAAACTTAAATAGATATATTTTTTATTAAAAATTATGAATAATGTGAAATAAAATTAATTATTATATTGGGATATGTGAGAGATGTGATATAAGTTAGTTATTATTTTAGTAATGTGTATAAGATATAAAATAAGATTAATTTTTAATATTAAATTTTATTAAATTTTTAACTTCAAAACAAACGGGGCCTTAGAAGATAAAAATATCCTTCGTCTCTCTCACATCCAACAGCACTACACAAGCAAGCCATGAAAGTGCTGGACCTCACGCGCAAGTCTGGCATGCTGAGGTAGCCCGTGCGGGTGGGAAGGTGTAGATGTCGCAGCTTTATTGGAGGTAGGAGGGAAGGGTATTTTTATTTTTTTATAATTATAAATTTATTTTTTTTAAATAAAAAATATAAATTAAGTAAAAGGATCTAATTGAAATTTAAATGTCTACCTTAGAAACCTTATTGAAAAGTTTTTGAGATTATACATTTACTTAATATTATCTCAAAATCTCGGAAATCTAAATGACATTTAACCTTTAAAAACTCTAAGAAATCGTTTAGTTTATTATTATCTTGGTATTATATCATGTAATTTAGATGTTTTTTTATTAATAATTCTATAATTTTATAGAAAAATTATTTATAGGTATTATTAAACTAAATAATTATTATTTTTAAATAATATGACATAATAGTAAGATAATATTAGACTAAATGACTTCTAAATTTTGTGAGAATTCCAATGCAAAAAATCATATTATCCTGTGCTTATTTTGTTGTTCACTGAAAGACCCCAAATTTAAAATACATTTCTACTATCACCTCCACTTGCTATTTTTATGTCATTTTAAATTTATGAAATCATTTTAGCCCAATTAATTATTAAAATATAGTTAAGTTTTTTATCTAATCACTTTTTTTTTCTCGAAAATTAGCATGCCCTTAGCATTACACTATTTAAAATATAAAAATACAAATATATGCCAACATCCCTCCAGAAGATATCGCAGAAAATAGTGGGAAGGGGCATACCCCACTCCCAACAAAAATTACCTAGCATAGCATAGTGCGCCAAAAAATCAGCTACTCTATTAGCTTTTCAATTACTCATGTGAAGCGGAATGCTAATAGAGTAGCTGATTTCTTGGTACATTATGTTACACTAAGTGATTTTTGTTGGGAGAAGGGTATGCCGCTTCTCACTGTTTTCTGCGATATTCTCAAGAGGTATATTGGCTGATATTTGTACTTTTGTATTTTGAATAATGTAATACTAATGCCATCTAATTTAAAAAAAAAAAAGTGATCGATTAAAAAACTTAACTATATTTTAATAATTAATTGGGCTAAAATGATTTCATAAATTTAAAATGACATAAAAATAGCAAATGGAGGTGATAGTCTCATAAAAAAATATTGAGGTAATAGTAATATTCAATGTGTTACAAGAGGTGGAAAGTTTTTGCGTAATTGGTCAGTTACAAGAACTTTTCTTTCATTACAATCTATTAGGTTTTTTTTGTTGTTGTATTGCATTCTATTAGTTAATAAATCTTTATTTAGCTTTAAGTGTATAAGATTATTTCTTATAATTTTTATCAGATATTTTTGATTTTTTTCTTCATTTTTTTGTATGGGCAAAATCCAATAATCTAATTTTTCGTATTACAGTTTTTATCGGCCTTCAATTTATATGTTCAAATTGTATATACCAACTCTCTCTAAATTTATCTTTAACTGATACTACTTCAACTTGTCTTGCGTATATACTTATTATTTCTTCTATCATTTTATATATATTTATTTATCAATTTTAACAATTTTATTTATATATTTTTATTTTATAAGTTAACATTCAATATCATATATCACACTAGTCATATTACTATTTTATAAAATTTACCTTTAAAATATTTATGAGATTTTTTTATCACATAATATACTAGAAATTTTCTCTACTTTTTTTTATGTTACTTGAATCATGCTAATGACATCACTATTTATTTCACTGTCTCTTTATATGATTGATGTAAAGTATTTAAAATGCTCGCTCTTTTTGAAAGATTTGATTACTAATTGTCACATCAACAATATAAGCGATTTAACTAAATGTACACTCTATAAATTCAATTTTTAATCTACTAAAATAAAATTTTTCAAACTCTAAGGCCCTGTTTGGCGCGAGGACCAAAACATGACCAAAATAGTACTAATTTAAAAAATAACAATAATAATAATAATAAATAAATTTTTTTAATCATTCTACACAAATTTTAATATAAAAAAATATTTTACTTCACATACTCAATAATTTTTAATAAAAATATAAATTTTATTTCACATCTTAGATCAAAATACTCGATTTGAATATTTTGGTCTAGAATGTAAAATAAAGTTGATATTTTTTATTTTAAATTATTGAGTATTTAAAGTAAAATAATATTTTTTATATTTGAATTTGTGTAGAATGATTTAAAAAATTTATTTATTATTATTATTATTGTTATTTTTTAAAGGAGTATTTACATACATACCCCTTAAATCATCTTGAATTACATATTAAATCTCTCAATTTTTAATTTTACAACTTAACCCCCTAAATCATCCAAAAATAAAAACTAGTAGAATACATGTATTTGCAAATATATTTATAATATTTGTATATACATATTATTGATAATAAGCATTCAAATAATTAAAAATCAGCAAAAAATATTCTTTAAAAATCTTGAGAAAGACCTAAATATATTATTTTTGGATGATTTAGGGGGTTAAGTTGTAAGATTAAAAAATTCAGTATTTAATATGTAATTCAAGATGATTTAAGGGGTATGTATGTAATTTTTTCTTTTTTAAATTAATACCATTTTGGTCCTGTTTTGATCCTGTTTTAGTCCTCACACCAAACAGGGCCTAAAATATTCATCCATAACTCGAGTTTCGTCTTATCTATATCTCTAGTCTGGCAAGCAAAATATTATTCAGCCGATAATAAATTATTTTAATAAAAAATTTACATTTATTACTTTCAAAGAAATATTTTTTTATAATCACCTTCATATTATTTAGGAGAGGCAAATGAATTTTTTTTTAATTTTAATTTAATGTCATTATATCATTTTGAGTTTTTAAATTTTTTTGGTACAAGGAAATTATGGGACCACAAAGAAGACAAAAACAGAGAAATTAATATTTTAATGTACAATTAAACAAAAAATTCCATATTTATCTGACAAATATTAAATAAGCTAACCTTATAGGGAAGAAGCATTAAATATGAAAATAGAATCATTGGACACAGATAGCGTAGCCCAGGCCGGGGCCCATCAAATTTCCGCATTTATAAAGGAGATCCTCTTTTAGGCCCATTTAAGAAGGATCGTTCGAACACTCCTCGGCAGTCAACCAATCTCCATCCGTCCGATGTCATCAATATTCGAGAACCTGATCGGCATTAACTCCGCGCTACCGTCCGCCTACCTAAACCGGGCCCACAAGCCCTGCCGGGCCCGCGGCCCGATGCGTCATCTCCACGCGATCTCCGTATAACAGCCGAGATCACGTCGGATCCGAACCGTCCTCGGATCCTCGAACCATCGCTTGGGCCTCTGAAAATGATCCCCATAATTCATTAAACAATTAATTAAATTCTAATAAATTAAATACTAATTTACAATGTTTTTTTTTAAATAATTAACTACATGTCACACAATTTAATTTTATTTATACCTTTCTCATTTATTTTTAATTAATTTAAAACTTAATTAAAATTTATTTAAAAAAAAATATTCTATTAGTAAATCATTAAAATTATATTTTCTCTTAATGGTATATATTTTTCTCTTCCTCAATACCACACTAAAACGCTGATTTGTCCTAAAATCAATTCACTTCGCGGATATCTTCTTCCTTTGCCGCCACCTAAACATTAAGGTTTTAGGATTTTCACTCAAAATATATTTAAATATCCTTAAAATAATATGATGAACGGCTAAGATTTTTTTGTAATTTAATTATAATTAGGTTATTAAAAAATTATGATTACTCATTATAATAGAAATAAATTAAAATGTGTGTATGTAAGATTTTATAATGTTTTGAGTGTATATAGCGTAATTAACTAAGAATGGATGGGTAAGACATAAATAAAACTAAACTGTGTGGCATGTAGGTAATTATCCTTTTTTTTAATTAAATAATTCATTATTTTTGCACTAGTTTATAAGATTATTAAATTCTACACTGGGCCCCAAGGGTCAACTCGTGGAATTTATCTCAATCGCGTTAATTTAAGTAGTCGAGCCAAACAATAGATCAAATTAGAGCTGAATTTCTAATTACAAAGAAGAAACTTGCAGATTATACTCGTATGAATCGTGAAGATCCAATGTAATATTTGTTGATTCATCTAATTAATTTTTAGGACATCACTCATTTATGCATTTAAATCATTAATTCTATCAATTGTGGAACATCTCAACATCACTCAATTATTATTCATCAAGTTTGGTGTGATACGCATTGGAACTCAATCGACTAACGACTCTACAGATTATCAGTAGATGAGATGTACTTTTTTAACATTTATAAATAGTTGTATGCTTCATGTTATAAATGTAGATCATCTCATTTTGGTATCTCACCGCTAAGTATAAGTTAACCAGAAGGAAGAAAACTTTTGAACGACGACAAAATCGCATTAGAACATTCTTTTTATCCTTTTTCTACGTTCTTCCTTATGTCTTTATTGTCTTATTTTCGTAATTTCCCCATAGGTCCCTTCCCCCAACTTATAAAATATTTGTCTTTAACTTTTATCATATTTGATGCAAAAAGTCAGACTTAAATTATTTTCGAGCGTATTCCTGCTTCAAAGTGGAAAGTGACAATTTAATTTGAATTTAAAATTTTAATATTTTTAAGTTTATATTTTAAAAATTCATAAATCCGCTAAGATTATTTTTAAAATTAAAAGAATAAAAATTCTTTTATAAATCTTTATAATATACTTTTAGGTTAAATTTCATCTTGGCTCTTAAAGTCAGAAAGATATTTTGAATTAATCTAAAATTTTCAAAAGCTTCAATTTGGGTCTCTTAGGTTGTAAAAATACTATAATTTAGTCCTAATTAAGAAGAAATTATCATATTTTTATTATTGTATTCTAAAATAATTCACAATCAATAGGTTTTAGACTTCTTAGAAAATTATTTTAAAAATTAATACTTTTATTTTTAAATTTTAAATATTGAGCGGAGAAATCAAAAAATAAAAGCAATTAAATTTTATATTTTTAAAAAAATTTAAATCATTTATTTTTGTAGATAAAAAGGTGCAACCAGTTCAAATTAATAAAAAAATGACTAATATTTAAATTTTTTTAGCACGAACGAGAGCAAAATGGCTAGATTTTGATAGGACCAATTTGAGGTTTTTCAAATATTGAGATATATTTGCAATGCTATTTCAATTTCAAGAGCTTGTATGTAATTTATTTTTATTTTTATAATGAATTTTTATATAAGAAATAACGAGTTATTTATATGGTATACACAGAAATTAGGCTAATTTATGAATTTCATAAAAAATCTCAAAATATTACAGTTATCACATCTAAAATAGTTATTTTTTTTATTTTTCACATTATGTAGTAAATTCTATTAGAAGATTTAACTATAGTTAAATTTTCACAAAATCTAAGCCATTGATTGCATCATTTAACCATCGACCTTCATGTTAGGGCATCGCGGAGCTGCATTGGTTCCGACGACAGCATATTCACGAGAGGTGACAGTGTATTCATGCGAAGCGGCAGTGTATTCTCGCGAGGCGATAGCGTATTCACGCGAGCATTACTCTGTTTTTTACATTTTCTTCTTACATTGCGAGCGGGCATCGGACCTTTCTGAGGCCGGCGGCGACAGAACTCTGAAGCTGCAGAAAGGTCCGATGCTCGCTCGCGATTCCCGTGTAAGAAGAAGATGCAAATAGTAGAGTGATTCTAGCGTGAATACGCTACCGCCAGAACCAATGCAGCTCCGCGATGCCATAATATGACGGTCAATGGTTAAATGATGTGATTGTTGAGTGAGATTTTGTTGAGATTTAACTATGGTTAAATCTTCTGATAGAATTTATTGCAGAATATAAAAAATAAAAAAATAATTATTTTAGACGTGATATCTGTAATATTTTAAGATTTATGATGAAATCTGTAAATTAGCTTAATTTCTGTATCCACCGCATAAATATTTCAGAAATAATTTATTAATTGAGTTCTCCTCTTACTCTATTATCATATTCTTTTTTATTGCTGTTTTAGCTTATATATATATATATTTATTTATTTATATTTATATATATACATCAAAAGATTCCTTTGATAACGCACTAATCGATCACTGAATTAACATGATTAAAAAACAATTTATTTTCTGTTTTATGTGCGAGTGGGACCCGACTAAAATAATAATACTTTTGTGGCACGTGTTAATTAGTGGTAAATTAGGCAGAGTAGCCACAATTAATTGATTTTTTTTAGCCAAAATTAATTGATAAATTTATTTGATTTTATGAATTTAAAATTTAGGTGAATGCAAATTTTATTTCGAAACTTAAAACGTATTCACTCGAATTAAAACTAGCTCATTTTTATTTTTACACAAAATTAATTTACTTAATATAAAATTAATTTAATTTATGATTAATTTGATACGAAGAAGCTCCATTTATATAAATATACTATGATTTTTGATGTAGAGAGATTAAATATAAATATATGTATAGCATGTATTAATTAATTTATAATATTATAATATGTATATTTAAAGAATATTTTAACTAAAAGAATTTATAATGAGGTGTGATTTAGTTTGAAGATGGACTCAAAATTA
The DNA here is from genome assembly GCA_019297695.1 of Apostasia ramifera. NCBI lineage: Eukaryota > Viridiplantae > Streptophyta > Magnoliopsida > Asparagales > Orchidaceae > Apostasia > Apostasia ramifera. Next base: position 59,719 of record JAEMOT010003655.1, read on the forward strand.
AAACTAAATTTTGCCCATTTGAATTTAATTCGACTCAAAATTAAATATTAATATTTTGAGTTGAACTCAACTCACTCGAACTTGACTAAAGATTCAACCATCCTAATGTTCAGCATGAAATTTTGAGGGTTTATTATCGAAATACATAAATTGGAAGAAGTATTTTGCTTAAAGCGGGCTCTCTCCTTATCTCAGGTGAAAATGACGCTATTGTATTAAAATGAGATCGTAGAGAATAATTTTAAGTTTTACCGAACTAATTAGTTTCGTTATTAATTTTGATTCGAAACTCGTTGGTTTTATTTCGAATGAAATTCGTTAGTTTGATTTTAGCTAAAATTTGTATTTAAATTTTTGAGTCAAAGATTATAATATTTATTATATTAAAATTATCAAAATAGGCATCATCAAATTTTTTTTATAATTAGTATCATTAAAATTAATATTCCAAATTCATGACCAAATTAAAATTATTTCTTAGTATAAATTTTTTTTGAATCATATCGCAGAGAAAAGTAGAAATACGTTTGAAGGAGAGAGAGAGAGAGAGAGAGAGAGAGAGAGAGAGAGAGAGAGAGAGAGAGAGAGAGAGAGAGGAGAGCTCCTTCGTGATATCCTTGCCTGCGAACTTGGGTGAAGCCTTGAAGGCGGTGAGGCGTAGGCCGAATCCGGCGGCTGTCTCCGTGATTTCTCGAGCCGGCTTCCTGCCCCATTCTTCTTTTTCTGCTAAACCCACCCTCTCTCTCTCTCTCTCTCTCTCTCTCTCTTCCCCCCCCCCCCCCGTCTCATGGCCCCTTGGCTTTAACTCCCCTCGCTTTCTCGTGCAGTGAGCTCCCTCCCTCTTCCCCACCAAACGGTCAAAACTCCCCTCTCCAGGATCACTATAAATATCCCTTCTTCACACCCTCTGTCGTTCCACCTTTCTTCCTCAAGAGCGTCCTCCGCTTCTCCTCCCTCAGCAAGGTGGGAGCAATGTCGGCCTGGAAGGACAAGGACAACGACACCCGCATTGAGGGCATCGCCTCCTCCATCCGCGTCGTCCCCAACTTCCCAAAGCCGGGTCTCCCCTTCTCCCCAATCTCTTAATCTCTTCCGCCTCGTTCTACCATTTTATAATCATTGATCTCACAACTTATTTCGTCTTACCTATTCAGGGATTATGTTCAAGGACATCACTACGCTGCTTCTCGACCCAAAGGCATTCAAGAACACTGTGGATTTATTCATCGAGCGATACACCGGCAAGGGCATCGATGTAGTTGCAGGTAATACCAATCTCCCTTTCTCTCAGTTAATGCCCGTTGCTATCGCTGTCAATGAAATGTCGGTTGTGGAGGCCCTCCATTTCTCAATATGGGAAAATGGGCGAAAGAACAGAGTCCGTTCATCTCCCTTTGTGCCACTTTATTGACGAAAATTACCATTTCAGTGGGATTACTATTATGCGCCGCTTACTGATCGTTTCCGCTTCTCTTTAGAATTTGTGGGTATGGTGGAATTGATGAGGAGTTCGTCTATTGGAGCCCCACTTTACTGAAAAGTTTTGAAAGCTATGTGTCTCACTTTCTATTGCGATTTTGCTTTCGAGTCATCACTGTTCTGTGGATTCTCGGATGTCAACCTATATTCTGTTCTACTGTTGCACATTGTCCGTCTCCATCGTAGCATTCCTTTGCTTTCATGGTGCTTTTCTGGTTCCTTTTCAAATTAAAATGTTTAAATCTACTCTCTTTTGTGTTGTTAAGCTGTTGTTGTAACTGTGGGCAAAATTGATTAGCTTTTTGCAAAGCGAAAATTTTTGATTATAATTATCTTAATCTTGAAAGTTGCTTGGCTGTTAGTCAGTTTAAATGTTGAACCCAATCACAATTACAAGACATGGGTCACAATGTGGATTGCTTTGAAGTAGGGAAATCATATAAGAGCTGAGATTAGAAAGTTGGATCCATTCTCTTTGCTGCTTGAAAAATCTGGCATGAAGCTTGAAGTAAAAGTTGGGTTGGTGGTTTTAATCTTCAATCAAACAAGGCCAGTGTGTGTGCTAACATAGAATGGTGATTGGGGGAATATGTACTCTGCTAAATCTACGATGTTTTTCCTGTTGAGTAGTTGTAGGTTTTCTGCTAATCGTAACTCTGATAACGTTTGAATATTTGTATTTTTTTACGTAGTAAAATTATCAACCAGACATTCTTCATGTAATTTCAGAGATTGACAGCATTCTGATGAGCTTATTGTCCTTATTAAGGCACTGTCTCTACCGTACTGCTATGGCAATTTGTACTCGATTGTCTACTTAATAATTGAATTGCTAGTTTTAGATTTTACTTGTTTTGCTGTTACATTAAGGTACTAATTATATGCATTATGATGTTCATTTGATCCTAGTTTTATTGCTCTTTTTTCTGATAGCAATAGCTAAAAAAACCCGAAATAGAATAAAATTTGTATACTCATTACCTTTTCTCTCGATGTGCATGAGCATTACTATTTCTTCTTTATTCAAGTGTAGCAGTTCATCATTTTATGGAAAGAACATCACCATCTTTAGTTTTCATGTTTTTCTTTTTCTTGTCTTCGTCCAATGACCAGAATTATTGATGTGGGCTCCCATTTTTTGCGTAGAATAGACCAACATTTGGCTTGCAATCAACAATGAAAAAGTTTAAAGGTGATAACAATCTATGAGTGCCTTGTTTACTCATGCATTCTTATGTTTTGTGGTGGTTTTGCTGTCCTATCTTTCAGTCTTTTTAGAACAGCTTGTGAGTCCTAGTGCACCGATCTGCTGAGCTCATCATCAGAAGGCTATCTCATTTTGGTAAAGCCTGTGAAGCGTTAGGTAGTGGGTCTCGTATAAATGGAAGAGGATGAGTGTTCTCTCTCCACATGGATCAATTAATTTAAATCTACTTCTCCAAAAGAAGATTCCACGTACAACATAGTCTCTTATGTAATTTGAAAGTAGTTTCACATGTTTTCGTTCAGTTGAGTACCCAACTTTTTTGATGTTGAAAGCATCTTTGGATTTCCAATACTTATACTTGAAACTTGAAGAAATTATACTAAGAAACTTGTAATGGATAAAACCAATATATGTACAAGGTGCTAATTATTGGCATATTGTAAAGAATTAGCTCATGTTTTCGTGTAATATAATGATGTTTTTCTCCTTGATTTTTTCAGTTTACCATGTTTGCATATGTGATACTTTTAGATTGTATTAGGTTGACAAAGCTGATTTATGATCTCATTATTAAAAGACCTCTATAATTGATGAGAGAAGAATCTTATGAACCTGCTTGTATGTAATGTGATTGCCTAGGGATCTGATCGTTAAGCATGTCATTGATTCACTTGTGACTTTGTAGAGTGTTGTTTCAAGAAGACCTGAATGGAGAAGAGAAATCAATGTAGTTGCCTTCCATTTGTTTGGATTTATGGCTTTGTTGATGTTGTTTATACGCACATAAACATTGCTTCGCAGTTTAAATCTTTATTTTCTGTAGTCATTGACTACTAATTTGGCTACTAATTAGCATTGCAGTTTCAATCTTTATTTTCTGTAGCCATTGTCTACTAATTTGGCTACTAATTATGGTTGTACTGCATTTATATGTAATTCCTAGGAGTTGAGGCTAGAGGTTTCATATTTGGTCCCCCCATTGCATTGGCAATTGGTGCAAAGTTTATTCCTCTTCGAAAGCCAAGGAAGCTGCCTGGTATATTTCTTTCCTATTGCTTTATACCTAAACTGCTTTTACGTATGTAATTGTCTTAGTTCTAGGTAATCATCTAAATGTTGAATATTTAATAAACTTGAATCATGTAATGAAGTGATGATCAATGGGCAATTTGTTGTGCTTTTGATAAAGATATAAAGTTTTTGTTATTTTTCTTTTGTATAGCAGTAAGATATGCAAATGGGAATTGGACAATGTACAGTTTTAGGTGTAAAAGATGATCCATTAGATTTTTTCGATTAACTATTCACCTCTTAGCGATTTTCTAATGCTTGCTTTACTCGGTTAAAGTACTGCTTACCATTTGGATTTGGTCTGTTGAGCATGGTTTTGAACCACCATAAGTAAATATTTGTTTTTAATTGAAGAAGTAGCATCTTGGAAAGCAATTTTTTTACAGCAACAATGTGATATTTTGAGGTTATTGGATCTTAAGAAATGTATATCGATTTTTAGATTACTTGTAGCATCATCTTTAGTGCGTTTTCTTCTATAAACATTCATCTTCAAAATGAGCAGGTGCTGTAATATCAGAAAAGTATGTTCTGGAATATGGAACTGACTGTCTAGAAATGCACATTGGAGCCATTCAACCCGGCGAACGAGCTTTAGTTGTCGATGATTTGGTTGCAACTGGAGGAACTCTCTGTGCTGCTATAAACTTGCTTGGTATGAGCTTTTGTTAATATTTTGGTTTGTGGTAATGCTTCTTTTAAATAACACTAGTCTGTATGATACATGATTATTAAATGCTCTTGTACATTTTATTCATTATTTGCTTTCGTAATTTGTCCATCTTTATTAGCTTCTCTTCTTTATAGTCTAGTACTGTCTCAGCATCAGAATTAATGATTCAATAATTCTTCTCTTTACAGAACGTTCTGGAGCAGAAGTGGTAGAATGTGCTTGTGTCATTGAGCTCCCAGAGCTGAAGGTACATAGCATTCATATAGTCTATTCCTTGTTCTCATGAGTTTCAAGTTATGATGAGTTTATTAGGATTTGGATCTTGCTCACAAGCATGTAAACTTTCTTGCAAGTAAAATTATGTGTGGCAGACAGGTTAGTGGTTTGAGTTATACATGATTAGTTCAACTTGAAATTGTCTCATTCAATAAATGAGCTAAAATTTTTGACACAAAACTAAAGAGAAACTTTGTTAGTTTTGGTTGACTTGAACTCGGGCCTACTCGATGATGTGCAAGTTGCAACTGTAACCTGTGAAATCTGACCTATTTAATAACTGGATTAATCTTTACTTCCTATTAATTATTGGGTGATATTGAATCTAAAAATATCCCAAAAGTACGGTTTGAGCTTAGGCTGTGGAGTTGCATTTTGTATTGCAACCCTTACTTGAAAGCTTAACCTTATTAGTTTGGCGTATTGTCCTCTTATATGCAAGTAAGGCTGTTAGTGAGTCGAGTTCGAGTAAGTAGAGCTCATCTTGAACTCAAAATATTTCAAGTTTGAGTCAAGTTTTCTTTTAGATGAGTAAAATCTCTTTGAGTTTGAGTCAATTATCAAGTTAAATTGACCCTTATTTTTAATATTATTTTAAATTTCATATATTTGTTTAACTTATATTTTATATTATTGTAATATTTTAATAAAGTTTATTTGTGCAATGTATATTTTTTCAATATATACCTTCTAAAATGTATATTTATACGTACATATTAAAAAATATAAATATTATTAAAATAAAATATTGAGCTGCTTATAAGTTGATTCAATTACATTTTGAGCAAGTTGACTTCGAGCCTAGTGTAAACTGAGTCGTATCAAATAAAATGCGAGCAAGTTTCAACTTTTGGACAAAATTAACAGCTTTACATGCGAGCTTATTTTCTTTGCACCATCAATCCAACATGTCAAGTAATTGTTTATTAATTTTTTGCTAAAAATGATCTAGCTATTATGTTCTTTCTGATCTTTTGCAAATGACAATCTATTAATTTTTTGCTAAAAATGATCTAGCTATTATGTTCTTTCTGATCTTTTGCAAATGGCAATCTAGGGTTTGTTTGGTTGGAGTCAGATTTTTTGCCCAACACAAATTTCAACTATAAAAATTAATTTTATTTTACATCTAATTTAAATGTGAATATTAGAATTTAAAGTATTTCACATTTTACACATTTTCTAATATTAAAATAAAATTCTCTCATTAAACTTAAAAAATAATTTTTTTTTTCTTGTCCAAAAAAAGCTCAAACCAAACGAGGAAAAGTCTTAAGTTTATTAGAAAGTTTAATTTGTCTCAATTTGATCCATAAACAACTTCATCTCCTCACAATATGTATTTCAAAGCTTGCACGCATACATACATTTTAATGTTATTGCATATGTCGATTACAAGGTTTAAAAATTCAATTGTAATCGGAAGTCGTAAGTATTAGTTTTGGTAGTATTAATTTTGGGAGTTTCTCCATAGAGTTTTGTTATGGACTTTTAAGTTGCAAGTAATTTTACTTTAAAATGTGAGAGTTTCAGTAAAACCCGAAAAAATTGTTGAGTTTTAGACCAGGTGTTGATTGTAACTGAAATGAAATCTCCGACCGGCTGAAATGTAAAACTCACAACTGTTTTTCTTCCCTCCAATTTTGATTGTACAGCTTGATTTTGTTTCTTTCACCTTGCTTTGAATGTTTGTTTGTTTTTTTTTTTTTTGGTGAAAATGCCGTTATAAGCAAACTATTTCTCATTCCATATGCAGGGCCGCTATAAGCTGAGAGGAAAACCACTTTATGTGCTTGTGGAATCAGATTGAGATCGTATTTGTTCTCCCATTCAGCTTTTTATCATTTGTGAAACCTTTTCAAAATCATGAAACTAATCTTAATTCAATATTCGAAATAGTTGGTATAAGGCTTCTGATAATGATCTTGAGTGTCTCATGCAAATCTCAGTTTTAGATTGAGTTGGCATCATTCTGCTCATGAATCTACTTTTTGTTTTTCATGTTCACCTTGTATGAAAGTTTTTTCTGTACAATGGTTAGATTGATTATTATGGTATTAGAAGGGCTGTTGTTAATGAGATGAGTTAAACTTGAGCTTGAAAGATTATTATCTGTTCTACTCGTATTGCTTTTATACAATGGTTAGATTGATTATGATATCTCTATGGTTGTTAGTGAGATAAGTTAGAGCGAATTTGAGTCAATTTGAACTTGAATTATTTGAGTTTGATTCAATTTGACTTGAAATGTGTTCGAAGCAGAGTTGACTTGAATTAATTGTTACGTATACTTGACATTGTTTTTTACTATCTTGTTGCTGATTAGTTAAGTGGGATCATCTCCACTCTACGTTCTTGGAGGCTCAATTCCACGGGCTCCATAACATAGTAGGCATTTGGTTTGACCGCTATATGAATAATTTGTCTTTCCCGTTATGCTCCAACTTAGAAATGCTTAGATTATTGGAATCTTCTTAGAACTAAGTTTTTTAAGTCTTCACGAGGGAAATCTTGTTGCTTAAATTTTACGGTTGAAGTAGCATTTTGTCCAACGTTTATACTTTAGTCGCTTTAATGTAGCTCAATTGGGATGACCGCCTTCATGCTAAAAGCAAGGGAGCGGGGAGCGGGGAGATTCTTAGTCACATTAGATGATGTTGCTATACAACAGTGTTATTTTCGAGAGTTTGTTTGGTCACCAGTATTTTGTCTAGATCCTTTTCAAAGACATTATAAAAATGTCTAGTGTAACCTTTTTAGCGATTTTTGCCTCACTATTTGTCTAAGGACTTCAAATTAGAGTGTACGAGAGTTGTAATCTTGTATTTGTCACAAAAGTCTTAAATTGTGAGATTGTATCCTCTCAGCTATCCGTTAGGAATATGAATTGATAATTCACCAAGATCACCGTTAATCGCCACAGATGAAAGATAAAGGGTAAATTGCATTCAAGATGTTGCAAATTTTATATTTTGGTTACTAAAGTTATAAAAATATTATAGTTTTAGTTCCTTTTCAATATCTCAGTTTTTTTTATTGTCCTTTCTAGATAGAAATTGTAAAAATTTGCTTATGTTTTACTAGTTTGAATTATTTATAGATTTTGAAATACCATTATGTCCTATTCCTGTCATTTAAAAATTTGATAAAAATACAAAATTTAATTTATTATCTCTTGTCTTTTTTACACTAAAATTTAAAATTAAAAATATAAACATTAATATTTTAAAATTATATTATAAAAGTTAAATAAAATGCTTATTTGCAATAATGCCTATATAATATCAGGGAAAGTTGAAGTTTTTAAAAGTTGAGATTAATTTTCAATTCCTTGCAGGGCTTGTTTGCAATTTAACCACAAAATTTGCAAACACTTAAATATAAAGAGATATTACAAATAAGGACCCCAATGTTTTCATATATTTTGATGCAGTTATATTCACAACCACCTAATGGTCTCACAAAAGTTTTTGATATCTTGTTTCAAATTTTTTGCTTTAGGCCTACCTATAATACCCTCAGGACTTCTGGGATCTGAATGTAATTTATCTAATTAATAAGCTGGTCACATCCATCTCACCCACAAAGTCCAAAAACTCAAGCTTGTCTTATATGCATTTGGGTGTGAGTAAATTGTTTAAAAATACCCATTTAGGCCTAATATTTTTTTTTTGGGTAAAATGGATACAAGCCTCAGGTATTACAATATGGTCTTTATCTTTTCAAAAATTTTAATTTGTATTTCTGAGGTTGTAAAAGTAGAACAATTTTAGGCCTCTTTTAGATTTTTATCATTTAAATTATTTTTAAAATATATTATATAAAATTAAATTATTTTTTTTGACTATTTTAAATTATTTATACAATTTAAAGAATTATTACTAGGAATGACAACGGGGTGGGTTTGGGTCGGGTTTATAAATACCCATACTCGTCCCGCTATATATTATTCATTACCCATACCTGTCCCATACCCGTTTCTGCCCCGCTCTTAATTTTCACAAACCCGTACCCGCCCTGCCCCGTTTCCTCACTAATGTTAACGACCCTCTCTAATGAAACTTTATAAATTTCTGGCATTCATCTTTATCATTCTGCATCTTAACTTTCAACTGTCAATAAGGACAATAATTATTCAATTGATCTGCCCTAAACTTTTACGTTTCAAGTATGCATGAACTGAAGGCTACATGATTCATATCACTGTACAAATTTTAAATTATACCAAAAGTATTTTGGTCCAACTATATGAACTGAAGGCTACACGATTGGCTAAACTGGAGAATGCATGATCTATATATTGATTGTGAAGACCAATAAATTAATTTTTATACCATATGGATGGAACTATATTCAAAGATATCAGTTGAAAATATATAAAGCTATAACAATCTTAATGTTACCAACAAAATCTACATAATGATTAAGAAGCCTTAAATTAATGGTTAATAGAAGTTCTACAAAATTTAAGTGCAAAATTATTGTTCATTAGAACCACAAATTAAGTGCAACCATTTTCAGTAGACCCAAAAAATATCAAAGATTAAAATAGAACAAAGTTGATTTTTATCCAAAAATCTACTCAAAGTAACAAGTCTATCTAGAGTTGATGCTAGTTTAAAATTTTACATCAACCCTATTCTATCTCCAGAATTTTTGAAGTTGATGTCTGTCCATGATATTTTCTATTATTTTTTTAAAATTCACCATGTTTAATATAATAAAACTAATAAAAAATTAAACAAGTAAAAATAATAAATATATTATTACCATCCACTCGCTCCATAACCAATCTCTAGAACACATTAAAATCTCTAATGTATCTGCATGAAGTCTACTACAATGTGGGCTTACCACTCTACCTCCTGTGCTAAAAGTAGACTTAGAAGCCACAGTTGTAATTGGAATACTCAAAATATCTCGTGCAATATATTGAAGGGTAGGATATTTCAAACCATTGATCTTCCACCACCCTAGTATGTCAAAATTCTCACAACGTGGTAATACAGATTCTCCTAAATAAATATCTAATTTAGACTTCACATCCATACTATCACTTTTCTCGTTAACAAATAAGTCAAATTTTGATAGTCAATCAGTACTACGAGAGGAAATTAGTACTCTTGTAATAATACTGCTATCATCTTCTTTACATTCCATAGCTCTTGCTTGATACTCATGTAAAAGGTCGTAACACATGTTACGAATCTTTTGAATTTCAAATGCAGCCAATTCTCCATATATTTTATTGAAATAGAAACTAACAAGCTTCATCTTGAACCGAGGATCCAGAATAGCTGCAATAGCCATTACATGATTACAAATTTTCCAATACTTGTCAAACTTATCTATCATTCGTGATGCCATGGTGCTTACTATTTCATTAGGCGAAGATACCCAAGCAATCAAGTCCACCTTAATATCGCATATTTTTGAAAAAAGTAAATTAGCAGTAGGATAGCGACTCCCAGAGAATATTTCAGTTATCTCATGAAATAGTTGTAACTTTTCACATATTAGTCTCGCCTCCGCTCATTCCCCATCAGTTGGCAAACTATTGTATGCCTTATCACGTTGTTTTAAACGTGAAAATACATCTTTATATTCTATTGCTGTTTGAAGCATCAAGTATGTTGAGTTCTATCTTGTTTTGCAATCATAACATAGTGTTTTGGTACTTGACAATTTCAATTGGCGATCAGCTTCTTCAAACTTTTCATATCTAGAAGGACTGGCTGACCAATAAAGCACACTATCTCTTATCTTCTCAATAGGCTTTTCAATAACATTCAATCCCTCTTTAACAATCAAATTAAGAATGTGTGCACAACACCTCATATGCACTAATTTGCCATCCAATGGAAGTGTTTGACTAAGAGATAATCCATTGATAACTAATGAAATTATTGCATCATTTGTAGTGCAATTATCCATAGTTATTGCTGCAATTTTTCTATCAATATTTTAATCCATTAAACAACTCATTAACACATCACAAAGAACATCTTTAGTGTGAGGTGCAGGTACATATGTAAACCTACAAAGTGATAAAAAATATAATATGCATATATATTTGAAAATCTAAAAAATAAATGTAATGTGAAAAATAATATTTACTAAAAACATACCTCAATAAATGATTATGCAGCATCCATGTATCATCTATATAATGTGCTGTCACTGCCATATAACCTTTCTTTTGATTTGAAGTCCACATGTCAGTAGTAAGTGAAATACGACATGAAAGACATTCTAATATAGACATAGTCTTGGCCTTCTCAAGTTCATATATTTTAAATATATCTGACTTAATAGTGTTTCTAGTTACGATCTTGAAGAGTGGTTGAAGACCATTCACAAACTTACGAAATCCAAAATGATCAACTATACTTAATGAATATTCGTGCATTATGATGGCACTAGCAAGATCTTTTCTAGAACATCTTTCATCAAATATAAAATTTCTAATTTGAAGTCTTCCATCATTCTTATTATTCGTAAGAGAAATTAACTTCTGCTTTATGTCACTTTGTTCTCTTTTCACGCACCTGTCCAAACGAATATGCAAGTGTTTTGTGCCGTAATTGCTAGCTGCCTTTAACTTTGACTTGCAATGATGACATACAGCGTAAATGATTCCATTTTTATTTATCTTTTCAAAATCATTCTACACGGCAGATGTCAGCTTTCTTTTATTTGTTGGTGGATCTATTGTTACAGATGGAGTATAATCAATTAGAACAACATTTGAGCCACTTTCATTGGAAACATTTATTGGTAAAGCCTCATTAGGAGTTATGTTTGCCTCAACACGAGATACTTCATGTGATTCACTCATTATGCCTAGCAAAAAATAAAAAATATCAAATAACATAAAAACAAGATCAGTCTGAAAAAGCATGTGCATATTGCAATATTACATTTAGGTCGAAACTTCGTATACGAACAAAAAAATACTCATTAGTGCTTAGCTCTTTCAGACAATTTATTTAGCTGCATAGCTTTGCCCCTATGTTATTCTCTCAAGTGTAAATCTGACATTTTTTTGCCTTTCATTCAGGAATTGCTGCATGGCAAGACACCATAGCTTATAGTTATGGATACAGTTTGCCAGTTCAATCTTTAAAAGAGTTGTTCTCTCAAAAATAAAAATAAAAATAGTACCTTCGGTTGTGGGCTGCTTGCTTGGAGTATGAGACGAGGAGATCGGCGTAGACTCGAGGGTTGGGAGGGATCGAAAAAGCCAAAAAGGAGAGGGGTTTGGCTAAGGGAAGCAGTTGGTAGTTGGGGGCGAGCTTTCTCGCTAGGTCGACGCCGCACTCTGATCTTCGAGTAATCTCGTTAGGTCGACGCCGCACGCTGACTTGCTGAGGCCCCGATCAACGTCGAGGCAATCTCGCTAGGTCGATGACGCACGACGATCGCCCCATTCGGCCATTCCTAACTGCTTGTGATCCGCGGACCGCCGAGGCGCCGACTGCAATGTTAGGGTTAGGATTTTAGATGAAAGAGATCTGCGTTTCTGCGATAAAGCGAATAGGAATAGGATTGTTTAGGTCCTTTAGGATGACCGCACGGTCCGCACCAACCGGTCGGCCGAGGCACCGGTTGGTCCGGTTCTGAGTAATATTTTTATTTAAGTATTAATTTTTAAATTTTTTAAATTTTTTAAATTATATCGAATCGGGTATGGGACGGGGCGGGTATTGCGGGTAAATTTTGAATACCCATACCCGTCCCATTAGGGGCGGGTCGGGGCGGGTTAATCGGGTATGGGTCCAAATTGCCACCCCTAATTATTACACTCTTCAATTCTTTCCATTTTAAAAATTATAAAATTAATAAATAAGAATAATTTTATAATATATTAATAAAAAATAATTAATTATGTCTTAATTGAAATCAAAATTATGTAGTTTTTGTAATCTCAAATGTTTATATCGAAAATTTTAAAAAATTTAGATCAATTTGTAATGACTTTTTGACCTCATAGGTTCATTATTTACTCGCGAATACTACAATTCTCTTCATTCTATAAAAAAAGGTTTGGAGATGTAGTTCAAATTTGAGATCTTTGGCATTCCTCTAACTTAAGAGAAAATCAGTCGGGCTTGTGGATTAGGGATACATAAAATTTAAAATTGAGGACCTACTACAAAGATTTTTGGACTGCTAAATTTACATTGTACTCTCTAAATTTTGATAATTGGGTGAATTATTGATAGGCTTGTGCTTTTAATTCTTTCCTTAAGTCTTTATATGGAACCTCTAGGGACATATTAGGTCTTTTTTTGTTTTAATTTTAGATCTTTATTTTAAATTTTAGGACTTAAGTAAAATATTTCAAAAAAACATGGATCAAAGATAATTATGGGTATCTTCCAGGGACTTATTATTAATTTGCGTTAAATGTAAAAAATTATTTCAGTTTCAATTTACTTCTTTTTCGTTCCAATAGTTCTGTTAATAAAGAAGGGAACTGAAGAAGAATGAGAAAAAAAAAAGAAAACAAAAATATGCGAAAATAATTTTGTTTAAAATAATTTAAAATAAAAATTATTAATTGTTGACAGAAATAACTTAAAAATATCACCATTTTGACTAAAAACAGAATTTAAATATTCTTTATAAGAAAATATAAAAAGAAAAAAAATAAAAAATTTTCTTGCATGCAAATTAATGCTAGGAAAAGAACTCAAACAAATTTCTACATTAACAATATAATTAAAATAAATTCGAATCGTATGAATGCAAATTACATTATATATATAAATATTAATAATTAAATTGTTGAAAGGATATGTACAATATATGCTATTACTCCTTTATTTTCTATATAGAAGCTTAATTCAGTTGTAAATTTATACGACACATTCTTATGAGCCCAAAAAAAATTTAAATATTTAAAATTAATTTTATTTTACATTTTATTTAAATTTAATCATGAAAATTAACTTTTACTTTATATTCTACCTATATTTAAAAAAAATTTATTTTTTTCACATATAATATCTATGATGATAAAATAAATTTATTTAATATCATAATATTGAAATATATTTTCTCGCTTTTTTATCTCAAAAACATAGAATGTAACTTGAATTCTGAATCTTGAATCTCAATCTCCATGTTTGAGTCTCACATAGTTGCAATTTCACTATCAAGATATCTTGAAATTGAATTGTATTCCAAAAATTTGCTTATGATAAGCAAAGTTTGATAATGTGGATGTACTAAAAAATATTTACGAACATCAACAAAAAGGGGCCTGGTGAAATCGTAGCAATGTCTAAACCATCTAAACTGGTACTCAATCCTCACACAAGTTGTCGTAGCACGCCACCTTGTACGTAATATTCACATGATATTAAAAATTGGAGTTCCAATTGATAGTACTATAGTTGATAAGTATGAAAGAGGTATTACATCAGATAAGTTTTACGTTGTGAATATTAATGTGTTAAGGTAGACATATTTGTATATTTTGTGTAATTCAGTGGTTGTAGATCCATATATTGAAGAGCACAAAGAACAACTTCAAAGTGAAAATTCTTCACATGCATGAAATGAAGTGTAGATTCAAAATAAATATATCAAAGAGTTCATTAAATAGTTTGGATGTTATATATCTACACTATTATATAGATTAGAAAGTGCAAATAACGATAAATCATTAAAGTATGTCATTTTTATTAAATTACTGTGCGGTAAAGTATAATGGATATATTATTAATAGATATTACTTTTTTATTAAATAATGAGATAACAAGCGAGTTATTCAAAATAGTAAAGTTTTTCTAATTGCTCAAACATTATAAATATCAAATACAAAAGACAAAAATCTTTACATCAGCGGCTTATGTTACTATTACATCATTAAAGAAATATGAAAACTTGATTATATTGATTTTTATATTCTATTATTTAAATGTTCATGGGTAGATAGTAACAGTGAAAGCAAAGTTGATGAGATCGGTTTTATGTTAGTTAACTTTAATCAGATTGGTCATAAAAATGATTGTTTTATTCTTACAACTAAGTTAAGCAAGTTTTCTACATTGAAGATTCCAATGATTCATAATAGTCAATCGTCCTCAATTATAATTCAAAATTCATGATAGATGAAGATGACAATGATATTACTCACCAAAGCTATTTAAATTTATAAAAAAATATCTATGATCATAAATGATAATTTTAACGAAGCTCTTACCAATGTAATTGAAGGTAAAAATAAGATTGAGTTAGTAAATAAATCTGAAAGGAAATAAAAAATGAATAGCTAGAAGACTCAAAAAATAGTAAATGATAATTTTTTAATTCAATTCATTTATTACAAATATTTTATTACATTTGTATTATTATTTTTTTGTGAAGAGCTTTTTAAAATTTATGTTACTAATAAATTTGTAAATTAATAGTGGACCAATTATCCTCTTCGATCTTAAAGAAAAAATAGACTCAACTCAATTATTAAAATTAATCACAAATAAAAAGAATCATTAAAAAATAATAATTGAAGTAGTTAATGGTTTGTTAGTACCTGGGAGAAACACAAAGTAGTTGATGAGTTATTTGAGAGTAGTATTTTATCATAAATTCTCTATCTCATAGTTAATTGACCTGAAGTTCTAAAATCAAATAAATAAATAATGTGAGAATAAATATAGTAAGATTTTTTTTATTTTTTTATTAAAAAGTATATAATTCATTAATATTTTTATTTTATTTCTAAAATAAATTAGCTGCATGATAAATTATTCGCAAAAATCCTTTATATAACAAATTTGTCAAGTAGAAAGATGAAGATGAACGATATGTCATTTCCAAAGAATAAAATTTTATCTCTAAATAAGATTAAAATTTATTTGTCAACTATCATATCTCTAAAAAATTTCAGATAATTTTTTTTTTATTTTAAATCTATTATTTGAAATAGTTATAACATGTATTAATACCTCATATAGATTAAGAGTTGTGCAGTTGTGAATAGAGCAAAAAGTCAAAAATACTGTGATATTCAAGAGTTAAGAGAGGAAAAATATTAAATGGTAGCAACATATCTCTAGTCTCGAGAAAGATATGATATTATTAAAAGAAATAGGAATAAGAGGATATGAATCTACTCAGGCGAATCCGATGGCAAGTGTATCAGATTCCTTTATAGGAGGTAACCCAAGTTCACCTCTTGTATTAGCTTAGTAAATACATGATATTTATATATACAATTTTATTTATATATACAATTTTATTTATATTACGATTTTAATTACATTCAATAAATTCATATTATAGGAAATGTATTATTTGATTGCTTCTTTTACTCCCAATAGTGTAATCGCCCATAAGATGATGGTTAATCCAGTGACTCCTATTGCGCACACATTATTAATAGGCAAAGGAACATGTACAGTCCTTATTAATCATGTAATTAATAACTCTGCTAAATTTATTTTTTCAATTGATGATAAAACAATAATTGGTAAGGCATTAGGATGTATTATTCCTTGACCCGCATGATTTATTTTTTGTGATTATTTTTAATAAACACATTATAATATACCTAATTTTGTGTCTAATTAGTATCTGAGACAAGACAATGATATTAAGTATATATATTATGTACTCATATTTATACATCACATTATACTTGTAGGCCTATCAGAAAGACTCCGTACCGTACGTAGTCTAACAAATTTACTTCAAAATTAATTTTTTTTTTAAAAATATTAATTAATTTTGGTTGTGTAGTTGCTAAAAAGTAAGAGCGAATTTAGTAATGATGAATTGGACAATAATATTCTTGAGCTATTAACAGCATATATATGAGACGAATGAAAATTGTGAGATGATATAATATTTAAAAAATATTCTTACTTTGATTATTTATATGATAATTATTATACAATCTTAATTATAAATTTAATTTGTCGATGTACATCGCGGAGTTTGAAAAAATAATTTTGAAGGTATAATTTTATTTATAAACTTTTATGTGCAATAAAAATTATATTCTTTGCTCAAGATTTATTTTATATAAATTTATTTTCATTAATTTTAAGATTTATAAGAGAGTAAATACTCTTTGTTTGATTTCATGGCCCATAAATTTGTAAGAGCGCAAGTACTTCTTATCTATTTATAATAATTTATTTTTTGCAAGAGAAAAATCTAAAAAATAAGATTTACCTCCTCTTAGAGTAAGGTAGTTTATTAAGATTCTTAATTTACTGGTATAGATAATGTATTTATATGTGTGGCTTTATGTAATTTGATTTCAAATTTAGTTAAATTAGATGAATTAATGATATGTGATTAAATTATGATTCTATTATATTTAAGTTATTGCATGCATGTTGTTGTACATATATTTTTATTGAATTTTTTTTAAAATATAATATAAAATGATGTTGTAAAAAAAATAATTTGAAAGTGGTTGACTTAAACAACTGCTTTCTTTAATATAGATTGCAGTTTTTTGTGAAGATTCATCGTTTATTATATTATTATAGATGGTGATTTTTGTGGAGAATTACTGTCTATTCATTTTTTAGAAGATGATTTACTGTAATTTACAGGCTTCTAAAGTGGTTAATAATTTTTGTAAAAAACCTATATGTACTATAATTAATTTAACTGAGTTTTAACCAATGTTGTCAAAACCGGACCGAACCAGCCGGTTCGACCAATCGGACCGTGAACCGGTCTCTAGTCCGGTTCGGTTCTATATTAAAACCGAAGAAGGATTGAACCGGTTTAGATCGAATTAAACCGGATTGAACTGATTGAATAGGTTAAATGCCAGTTCAACTGAAAAATTTATATTTTATTTTTTTAGTTAATGTTTGTAAGCAAGTCAATAAGACTTTTAGATAAAAATTTATGTTTATGAATTTTTTTAAAGATAACTAAATTTTTTTATTTAAATATGGATCTATATTGATTAATTTTATGTTGAATATATATAATATATAATTTTTAATTTTTATTTATCATATTAGAAATTATATATATATTCATCAATTTTTACTAGTAATACTGAATATATGTTAATTAATTTTTATTTATCATATTGAATATTAATTATTTAATTATATTTATATAATAAATATTTTATATTTTTAATATTAAATATGTATATAATTATATCATTTTATTATATTAATATCAGTAATTAAATCTATCGGTTAGACTGGTTCGACAGATTCGATCATGAACTAATTGTTGTTCCGGTTCGATTATCGGTTTTTACAACGTTGGTTTTAACGGCTGTATAAAAGTTATCTTGTACTGGTGAAGGTCACCATCTCCCGCGGCTGCCCGCGGCTGCCCTCGACATTCTTCTCCTCCTTAGTCGGAAGAACGACATATCTCAAGCAATTTCACCACTTCTTGTGCTTTTGTATCTAGGGTTTTAAAGATTCTCATGAAGGTGTGCGTCTGTCAGAGTTGTCCGATTTCTTGTTGTAGGTTTTCTAATTTTTCATTTGTCTTTTCTCGTTTTGATTATGTGTGGTGGCAGATAGCTGTGGAGGGTTGCATGCATGGAGAGCTTGACAAGGTTTATGCTACCATTAAGCGCCTCGAGGAAGTTGAGGATACCAAGATAGACCTGCTCTTATGTTGCGGAGACTTTCAGGTATCTGTTTATGAAATCCAAGGCTACGGATGACACAGGTTATGCCTTAAGTGAACTGAACCTTCAGCTCTCTTCTTGATCAATTACATCTGCAAGATTGCAACGTTGTTTAGCTGCATCATCGTTGTTCTTTAGTTTGATCCTTGCTAAACCCCCACAGCTGATTCCAACTAGGGTTGATGTCATTCGCCTAAGTGAAGTAAAACTTTAGTTCTCCATGATTAACCAATTGAGGCAAACAAATTTCATGGATTTTTAGCTTTCAGACTATTGTTGGTACATAGTTCCTTTGTTGGATTCCTAGCTAAACCACTGAGTTGAGCCTTATCAGACTGGCCTATAGTTGGTGTCCTTGATTGAGATCTTTGTGTTTTTATTTTTATTTTTATTTTTGATCAGTGGGAGCCAAACAAATTTTTTTATCTAGCACATTAGCTGTCATTGATTGTAAGATAGAAATCCATTTTTTTGGGCCACAATCGTTCCATTACAAGATACTCTTGGTGCCTTTTCTCTTGACCAAATTGGAGATCATTCATCCTCTTCTCATTCTTTAGTTAGGGTTGTATATAGACTGATATGCATGACCTTGTACTTCATTGCTAGTTTTAGAAACTATGGTTAGTGTGACTTTTATGCAAAACTCTATTGATAGCAGAGCCAGTTCTTGGAAATAAATGATATACTCATCACTGAGTTGTAGAATGTGTTAACTTTATAATTAATATTGCTTATATTGCTGTGGATGGGCTATTATCTTACTTAGACTATGTAATAATCTTGATTTTGTTGACATTCTGACAACATATGAAGGTTTTTTGCAGTGAAAGTAAATAGATTTAGCATTCTAATTGCTTATGCTTTTTCCCCAACCAACCAATATAATATGTTATTCATATAGATTTTTTGTTTGGATTTGTTGCCATTTATTTTAATTATTTCTATAAATGTGACTTCAAAATTTCCAATAATATTTTCATCATTTGCAATTTCTCCATTTATAGGCATGCATTGTAGCATCATCGGTTTATTGCTAAATACACTTTTTTCATTTGGTTAAACAGGCAGTTAGAAACGATGTTGATCTAAATAGCTTAAATGTTAAACCACAGTATCGGCGTATGAATTCCTTTTGGAAGTACTATTCTGGACAAGAAAGAGCCCAATGTCCAACTATTTTCATTGGTGGCAATCACGAGGCCTCTAATTACTTGTGGGAATTGTGAGTCAATAGCTTTTTTCATTGACAATTTTTTGTTTTGAATGGAAAAGAACTACTGCCTTACACACTCTTAAATATTTTTTGGTACTCCCACGGATGAGAATGCCTTATGGTTCGAGGTTGAAAAATATGCTTGAACATGGAATGATTTATGTGTTTGGTATTTTTAGATGGTCTAGTAGATTAGTCTTGATTTTTATTGGAAAATTACTCTTGGGTTTTGAGGATAGCATATTTTTCACATATGTTTAGGGTTTAGGGTTCAGGATAAATTACTGTTTAGATGGTCTATTAGATTACTTCTTCCTTTTAACCTATGAAGCACCGATGCTTTGTGGAGCCTAACATATCTATATCGTATCCGTATCAAATACCGATACTCCCGATACTCCACCGATATGTATCCGATACGTCATGTGGCGTATCAATTTTTATTTTTAATTTTAAAAATCCGATACTCACCTGATACTTGCCCGATACTTCTAATTACAAAATAAAATATTGAAACAATTGGTTTGACCTACACGATAAAAAATAAAAAAATATATTATACATAAAACACAACTCATGCATAGACTCAAATAATAAGATTGAGAGATATAATGAACTCACACAATTGGGATTGCAAAATGCTTGATGCACGCTAGTGTTTCGGCAATAGAAAAAGAATTTGGTATTCGCAAGCAACTGTATCATATAGTTTTTCTATCTCAACCATACTATTTTTGCTTCTGTTAGACGCTAATCACTTTTTTTTACTTTAATCAAGCTCATATTATGAAAAAGATAGAACTTTAGTCTTTTTTATTTTATTTATTTATTTAATTAAAGACTCAGAGAGAGAAGGGTATATATCTAATTTAACCAGATTAGTGTATTTGAGTTTATGTCACATTAACTATATTATTTTCAATTATATGTCGTTTGCATTGAGCTAATTAATTTAGTCGAATTTAAATTAAAAGTAAAACTAATTTACTGATGTATATTTAAACTCTATCTCACTTAGATAATCTGTGATAGGTTGAAAGTAATTAAATAAATTTTAAAATATTATTTTAATTAAAGATCTTTTTAAACTCAATAATTGTTGAAGGGTATTTTTATTTTTTATAGTTCAATTATCTATAATATTTTTTTAGTGATATTAATAATATTTAAAAATATAATTAATTTGAAAAAAATTAAAAGATATTTTTGAAAATTATAACAACAAGATGTATAAGTTATTATAATCTAACATAAATTTATATCTTAAATATGAGAATATGACGTATTATACACAAACATAACATCTGTATTCTACTTTTTTTAAGTTTGGCGTATCATCGTATCCGTATCGTATCGTATCTGTATCGTCGTACCGTACTCGTACTTCATAGCTTTTAACAATAAAATTTTTGCATAGTTTATGTTGACTCTTTAGTCATATATTTTAACCAAAATACCCATGCTATCCTTCTAACTGCTCCCTTGCTCTCCCTTTCCCACCATGATCCTTCCTCCCCTCTTTCTCTACCTCAAGGAAGAACCATAGATGAATGATACAACAAAAATATTAATACAACTGCACTTTTAATAATGAAAATTTTTTGGTATTAGCTCTAGTGCGACATGAGCAACAGGATTCTTTATACATTTTCTATGTATTTGATGCATCCTGCTACCCATACAAGTGTACACTTTATGTCCAATTAGTCAATAGCTCATATAGCTGGACCTGTTGTTCTCAACTCCGTTAGTTTACTTGCAACAATAGCTATTTAAAATCGTGGATTGTCTAAATAAAAGGACATTTCTAGTGTTTTGAGGGGTCTAGGGAGGGCTAATCTTTGTAGCTCATCTTTGTATAGAATGGTGTTTTTTTTGCAATTTTTTCTCGTTGCTAGGTCAACAACATCTTCCAATGCTCATCAAAATATTATTGTGTGATCAAAACTGTGGAAAACATTAACTGCTTATATAATCCATGCAAATGCCATACTGTTAATAGTGTGTAATATATCGAAGTAGTTGAAGTTAAACATTTTAAAACACAGGTTTAGCAAACTGAGCCAAGGTTATGGAGAGAAAACAGTTATTGATGGGCAAAGACAAGTTTACTTGATCAAAGCTTTCTCTTCTGAGAGCACACCTTACCTTGTTGAACGTGCTTGATTGGATGGAGATCTTTCGTAGACTAATTGTTAAATATAAGGTGTATGGCAGATAACTTGCTACATATGCAATTAAATATTTGAAGCTGGGCAAGTATAAATGATGGTTTGTAGCGGAGATGTGAACACATACTCTTGAGCAACAGGGATATCTTGTAATAGTAGGTTATTGTGTAAAGTTAAATAATATTGCATCCATACTTCAGCTCAATTCCAAGTAGTTCATGAAACCTTTGAGGTTGTTGATTGTTTTAGATTTTATTGATTTTGTTGGCTGCTTGATAGGTACTATGGAGGATGGGCAGCACCAAATATATATTTCATGGGCTTTGCTGGCGTAGTTAAATTTTGTAACATTCGAATTGGTGGGCTTTCTGGAATATTTAAGTCCAATCACTACCTTTTAGGCAAGTTCTTTCTCATAATGTCTACTTTCTCTTTGTGCGGATTGTTAAACAGATAAATTATGTGATATTAGCTTGAACAGTTGTTACTTAGGAATTGTATCTAGAGAAGGAAATTGTTACAAAGATGAAACATTCCATCAGAATGTACAATTTTATATTTACTGGTTTCAAGATCAGGTTACCAGAAGTTTTAAATGTATGAACTTCTTGCCTAAATTTTTTCTACATTGAAAGGCATGTGAAGTTATTTAATTTTGTCGAAGACTACTTAAACTTAATCATTTTACTTACATCGTGCTATCAAAATTCTGTTTTTCATAAGCAGGTCACTATGAGAGGCCTCCTTACGATGACAATAGTATAAGATCTGTATACCATGTTCGGCAGTATGATGTTTTGAAACTGTTGCAGCTTGAGGAACCAATCGATATTTTCCTTTCACATGATTGGCCTCTTGGTATAACAGAGTTTGGGAACTGGGAAAAACTTATTCAACAGAAGCCTTTTTTCAAAGAAGAGGTGATATGAACTTGTTTTGCTAATCACATGCATATTGAAACTCACTAATCTTAGGCCCTATTTGGGAAAGCTCTCTGGTACGGTTATGTTGCATGGAACTATTTTTGTTAAAAACAAATGCTATTTGCTAAAACAGCTTTTTCGTACAACCTAATTATAGTTTGGTTATAAAACCAACTTTCTTTAAAATTTGAGATAAAAAAAACTTCTTAGTTTTTTCCGTAGAAAATTCTGTACAGATAGCTCTTTTAAATAGAGCACAAGTAACTGCATTAGTCAGAATTCAACACTTTTAATTGATAATCATGATTTCTTATCAATTATCTTGCTGTTGTTGCTATTGTTTTGTCAAAACTATCATTTTGCCAGCATGCAGGCTCTAGTTCGTGTGCTTGTTGGTTAGGACAAGAAAGATAAGAGTTGCACAGAGTGTTGACTCTGGTTGGAGTTGGTCATCATTTTGCCTACCTTCCAAAATTTCAGTAGTATCAAACCTCACATAGTTCAGGTTTTTAGTTGAGTACTTCTCAATCTAACAAGGCATTACCATTTTAAAAGCCGTATGTCAACGAAGCACAGAAACTTCTAACAAGCTTCTGTGGCGGTGTCGGACATGCATCGGATACTGACATGCCATAGACACTTCTGGATACGTGTTGGACACGCCAAAATTTATGCCCAAATTTATTTTATATAAAAAAATATATTAAACACATCTGAACACATGAGGGATATTTCCAAGACACTTTAAGAGAATGCTTTATTAATTCTATTCTTTTTGCAATTTTACTTGTTTGATCAATAATTTACTTTTTATGCTTGCTTATTCTCATTTTTGTGACTAATTTATTTGCATACTTAAGTATTTATGCTTCTATGCATCACTGTGCTTATATGAATGAAGATATCTTCTATTTAGTTTTTTTACATTATATTTATTATTAAATTAAAAAAATCAAATATATGTAGTATAAATTTAGTTAAGATAGAAGCACGTATATTGGAGAGATAATAATTGATGACCATGTTATCATGAAGAGTGAGTAATTTAGATATTATAAATCAATTATATAGAATAGCAGTGAAATAGATGGTCATATTATTAGCAAGATTTAAGCAAGATGGATAAAGTGGAGGAATTCATCTAGTGTATTGTACAATATTTAATTATTTACAATTATTTTGGCATTTGATTAAGTTAACAATTGTCTGTCTCAATGCTTTTAAACTGACTTGTCAATCAATTTTTTAAGTGTTTATGAAATATATAAAGAAAAAATAATTAAAAAAGCGAATAATGTCAAATATGTTTGATTAAGTTAGTAATAAAAATTTTCTTTTGCAATTTTTTTAGGTTCAATCTAGAACCCTGGGTAGCAAACCGGCAGCAGAACTGCTAGAAAAACTGAAACCACCTTATTGGTTTTCAGCTCATCTTCACTGTAAATTTCCAGCTATCATTCAACATGGTGAAAATGGCCCTATCACTAAATTCCTTGCACTTGATAAATGCCTACCTGGGCGTAAGTTTTTGCAGGTGTTTTTCACTCATTTTTCTAAGATACCATTTCATATTCCACTCATTGGATGGATAAACTAAGGATTATGATGCTTATAAATTTTAGGTGCTTGAAATCAAATCTGATCCTGGGCCTCATGAAATTCAGTATGATGAGGAGTGGCTTGCAATAACGCGAAAATTTAACAGCATATTCCCTTCGTCTCGGAATTACATGCGTTTGCGGTATTTGATTCGCAGTTTTTTTTTTTAAATTATGCATTTGGATGTCTATTTTCCTTTTAAATCATTGTACAGATGATGCTGACTTTTGCTCTTTTATTTAGGAGTGATCATCTTGTCAATGACAATTTTCGGCAATGGGTGGAGAGCAAGTTGAGCACTAGAGGGGCTAAACCTTTTGATTTTATCCAAACTGTTCCATCTTTTGATCCTCATAAGCCGTTCTCAAGTCCTTCAAATTCTGGTATTTTAAGACAATAGGTGTCCGTATATATGCTTTTTGGTGTTTATGTAGAATTTTAGACACAATATGGATGGATAAGGAGTTGCTAGGTTTATGATAGTAGTTTCTCGTAAGTTTACTGAGTAAGGTTTTGCATTCTAATATTACAATTCTGCTTGGCTAAAATTCTCTTCATGATTTGGATGATCCGTGTGGAACAAGAGCATCTGATTAATTGATCCTGCTATGTGTTCTAAAGTTTAATGAATTATTTATTTCTTATAATTTTCTTATGGATGTTAGTTTTCTTTCATGATTGGAATGGATGTTAAGACATTTTGTTACCTTAGAAATTTTAGGTTTTGCAGATCATCTTTTTTTTTCTTTCTTGTTTCTGAAATATTGTTATATGCTAAAAGGATATTATGGAGATTCAAAGGAAAATTTTATGAATAAATTATTAGGCAATGTTTGTTACATCATGAGAATGCTCATGAGAATGCTAAGATGGGTGTGTCATTGGACTAGAAAGTTAAACTAAATGACTATTAAGAAAAATTCCAGAGTGATACATCAAATTTAAGATATATAGAAAAGACTTTCCAGTTTGGCGCGAGGACCAAAATCAGGACCAAAACGGTACTAGTTTAAAAAACAACAATAATAATGATAAATAAATTTTTTTAATCATTCTACACATATTCTAATATAAAAAAATATTATTTTATTTCACATACTCAATAATTTTCAATAAAAATATCAATTTTATTTCACATCCTAGACCAAAATACTCGATTCAAGTATTTTGATTTAGGATGTGAAATAAAGTTGATATTTTTATTGAAAATTATTGAGTAGGTGAAGTAAAACAATATTTTTTTATATTAGAATATGTGTAGAATGATTAAAAAAATTTATTTATCATTATTATTATTGTTTTTTAAACTGGTACCATTTTATTTCTGATTTTGGTCCACGTGCCAAATAGGGCCAGTCATGTGGACATGTGCAATATGAAGAAGGGCGGTTACAATTAGAGAAGTTAAACATAACACCATTAGTTTCATTGGGCAAGATTAACAAAGGAATAAAGATAAAGAACGCCGATCCCAAATAATTGGATCAGTCTGAAGATGATTAAGGTGCTATTTTTACCTTCTTTGAAATGGAAGCGCTAG
This sequence comes from Apostasia ramifera, assembly GCA_019297695.1. Lineage (NCBI taxonomy): Eukaryota > Viridiplantae > Streptophyta > Magnoliopsida > Asparagales > Orchidaceae > Apostasia > Apostasia ramifera. The sequence continues at coordinate 85,510 of JAEMOT010003655.1, forward strand.
TTGCTGTGTCCTTTTAATTGGTGTTCCATCTTGTTATTATATTGCCTTAGTAGTCTGTGAAGCATGTCCTCGCTGAACTTTATTGTTAATGGACAAGGAAATGACAAATTCCAAGTGCTGATATGATATTTGCTCTTAGTTCACTGCAAGCTTTACAAAAAGGAAATTCAATCTTCACTTCTTTTCCATGTTATTGATCTATGTCCATAGTTTTTTCTTTTTGAATATGTACTTTATCTACCTTGAGCAGTTTGGCATGCTTAATTATTACGTTACTTTCTGTTGAATATTTACTGGTCTTCTTCAGCTCTTATGGTGTCCTTGAGCTGACAATCCAATCCTTACCTCTAAATTTCTGATTTCACTTTTGAAGTCTGTTTACCTGTATTTATCTCATCATTTTTGCAGGAACTCTATGTTTATCCTAAAAGTTAATTTTTATCATAATGATTCAATAATTATATGGTCAGAGATAAATGTTAGTTTACACTGGGATATTTGCTACTGATTTATATCTCCCTCATGCACAAATGTATCCCTCATATGAAATCCTAAAATGGGTCCGTTGTTGCAAATGCAACTGCTCAATTACTTTTCCTCTACATTTGATGTATATGTTTTGGTATGACAACATATATATTTAACTGCATCAATGACAACTGTAACAATGCGTTAATCTCAAATTAGTTGTTGCTGGCTACGTGGATTTGTCTTTCTTATTTTTTTTATGTAAAGTTGTATTCTTCATGAGCAAGTGATTTACGGTCATGTGATGATCATATTGCAAGTTTATCATTTATCTTTCTAAAGTCATATATGTGGAGTTGTATTAAGGAAAAATGATATGCTTGAAAAAAGTAACTCTAGAAAAGAGTACACAATGTAGTAATTGTAATGGTGATTTTGTTTTGGATATCTGGCAATTTCTGCTGTTTTCTCATGCGTCAAATGCTTCATATGAGTTCCCTTTTGTGTATTATAATTAACTATGTTTCTTTGGCAGGTCATAACAGAAACCCACAAACGGAATCTTTTTTACAGCTTTTAGAGCTTCCGTATCTTCTTGATACCCTTGATGATCTCTCCACACATTCTCAAACTGCTGAATTCTGCAGTTCTCTAGGTACTTGTTAGTGGTGCTTGTGTGCTCATTCTTAATGCTATCCATTTGTTCTGTTATTTGCCTAATAATGAATTTAAGATGTGATTCTCTTATTGTTTTCATATTGATCAGTTTGTTTTGTGCTTGTAGAACAATTAAATCTTTTTTGTTGACAGTAATCTTCATACTTTAAGAACATATGATAGTTTTTTTATCTTTTACTGAGATTTTAGCAGGGTTTTAAGTTCAGTAATGAACTATTTAGGGATAGATAATAATGTTTATTTGCTTACTGCATTTCTACTATTTATGTTTCATTATGAAGTGCTAAAAATTTGTAATTATGCAATTTTGGCCTGATTGGTATTTCAACGTCTGAAGACATGAGAAGAACCTATCGTTTATGGTATCATCTGTGCTTAGTTAAATATGCAATGAAAAAGTAAAAATGTCCATGTGCATGTGTTTTAGCCAAATTAGCTCCTATGTCGTTTACGCTCCTGATGATAAACGGTACAGCTGGCTTTTTTAAAAAAGAATTTCATCTTTTCTCTGGCCAATTGGTTTCTCAGCTTGTTTGACCTTTTATTTTAGGCTGCCTTTAAGGAATGCGATTGAATTAGATATACATGGCAATTATGAGAATTCTGGTTAACGATGTTAAATTATTAGGTAAACGAAGGGTGGTCATGATCATCACTGTCACTAACCTTGTTTCCTCTTTGCATTTAAATTGATTTATAGGGATGTCAAATCAGCCTTTATTTGCAGAATTATTTACCTAAAGCCAAAATGGACTTCATGTCTGTTATTTCACTTGATCTGATTCAAGTAGACTTATTCTTCCAAGAATCACAATTCAACTAGACAGTGCCCTACGTCCAGTATCATTTCTCTGATAAGCCTCATTCTGCAGTTAAAGGCATTAAAGCCTGCTACCTATATGTTGGAGATGCAGGCCTGGTTGTCTTGTCTGCTAGCGTGAAAGTAATAGGGGTTAATTAGTTGGCTAGAAAGTTTTTGCTACGTAATTTAAGCCTTCTGCAAATTAAAGTATGCTAGGTTTTGTTAAATGATAGGCTAAATGATAACTTGGTGAAGTGCAACCACTTAACAGCAAAGTAAGCCCAGAAAATAAGTTGGGACTGTCTATATTTACTTTGCAGCACCCTTTCAGCCAACCACATAGCCTTAAAAGGTACTTTTTGAAACTGCAGCCTTCTTTGATTGGCTATTCCAGGCTTAGTGGCTTAATCATTCAAAGGTACTAGTCCCAAGCTTTTCTCATAAGGCTTGATTTAACGTATGCTTAGACATTCAGAATGATTACTGGAACTTGCCTGCTGTTTTGTTGTTCTTTGAAGCTACTTGAAAGAACTGTTGAATACATTCCACACTTTTTTGACCTCTCAACATTCATGCATGTCTGTTCTTTCTATTTGTTTCCCTTTCACTCTCCATCCACCTCTACTTGTTTACTGACTTTTGGATTCAGGAGCCATTTGGTTCAATGCAATCTATGTGATGCTATTAATTATGGGCCTTCTTAGGCATCTATGCCAAAATTGGCCATAGTTAAATAAGTATCTCTCATATCTAATAAAATTTGTAAATAATAAAAATAAATTCATTTCATATCTTACATGAATCCCAATATAATAAATTAACTTCATTTCAAATCCATCAACAACCCCCATATATGACCAAATAAGCTGAGGTCACTAAATGTCATGTTCTCTATATGTCCATATTATCTTTAAATTATTATTTATTTGGATAAGTATATGATGCTATTATTTTATTTTTATCTCCATGCTCATCTCCTTTACAAAATCATTTATTCTCACTTCTCTCTGTACTATAATCAGAGTGATATACATGTTATTCAATTTTGAGCAATAATTAAAAGTCATTTTTAGTGCAAATTTGTAATTTGTTTTTAAAGAAATTCATTATATGTCATGAAATCAAGCTATTAGTTTTTCTAGCTAACATGTTATGTAACATCACAAAATCAAACTATTAATTTTATTTTTATCTCCATGGCCCATCCCGCTTAATCTGTGCCTTTATTTTGCCCATGAACTTCTGCGCACCTGTACTGTCAGCCCTTCCTTAATTATTTGTTTATGGTTGGATAAGATCATTCAATATTTGCCGCTTCTCTAGTAATTTGTATGGGCATTTTCTAGCCGGCCAATTTTAGCTAGTCAGGCCATGATGAACCAGCTATCTGCAATTAATTTTATATGGTCTTATATTTAATAGGCGCAACTTGCTTGATTTGATGGGTACCAAGCATGTGCATGTGCCTGTCATTTCTGAAGAAAGATGAGATGACTGCAAGTAATTCTTTCATGTCTATGATATGATTCAATCTATAGACTCAATCGAACTGATTCCCTCCAGCTTTTGGCTCTGGACCACGAGACTGCTTGTATTAGGTTGAGTTTTTCTTGTGGTTATCCCAGCACATAGGTTGAAAGTTGGATTGGAAGCTTGATCTATTAAACTTCAGGCCATAAAAAAAATTTTAGTTCTTGCCTTATTTTGTTTCATTTGTAAGCTGATTAGACATCGATCCCAGAGTTTAGTCTTAATCATCATGCTGAGTTTAGACATGGCCTTAACTTCTCTTTAAGAACATTGTTCACAAGTGCTGATTTGATTATTGGGTTAATTACCTGAGAGGTCCTTATAGTTAACTCTTATTTACACTTTGATTTCACAGTTTTTAAAAATTTTCTAATAAGTTCTTGTAGTTTACTTAATATTACAAATGAGGTCTCTCCGCAGTTATCACTGATAAATTTTTGAATTTACCTTTCATATTTTTTTCAAAATTTCAAGAATATATCACTCTCATATTCTCTCTCCTCTCCCTCTTCACTTTCCGGCCTTCTCTTTCACCTTTGCTGCAACGCTGTCGGCGGCAGAAGAGATCTTTATTGTTAAAAAGTTTTCAAAATAGGGTCCTATTAAAAAACTTTTTAAAATTATGGACTAAAGTGTAATTGGGGGTTAACTATAGGTACCTTTTAGTAATTAATTCTTAATTATTTATTTTAATCCCCTGTAAAATTTAGCATTTAGCAAACCAATTCCTGGTAAATCCTAGTTTAAGTCACTGATTGGACTTAAGCAACTTAAAAGCCTTAAGCTGCTTTAAATCTAAGTCATCTCTTGAACAGCTTTGGTATAAGCTGCTTAACTTTTGTAATTATTTTCAAGCACATTCTAAATTTTTCATAGTGAATTGGCTTTAAAATGTCATCTACTTGCCATAGGTGCACCATTATAAAGATCACTCTTCAGATTGCAAATTGAATTTGACAATTGTGATGCATCTATTAAGTTTTTCTTCTTTTTCTACTTTGTCTTCTTCCTCTTTATTCAAAGAAGCTCATATTTTATATGAATATGTTATTTTCTTGTGCAGGCTCACCTAGTCAAAAGTACTATGAAAATGATGATGAGGACAATCATGGGGATGACGTGGATGAACTAGAAGAATTCGCAACAACATCCGTTAGTGAAATTTCTTAGCATTCATTTTAGTTAATGTCCGGACCTCTCTTATCTCCTCCCTAAAATTTTAATCAGAGATTTGACTTTGTTTAATCGGCTAAACTAGAAAAGATTATTATAGGAACACATTTCTCTTTCATTTCAAGTCTCTGACATTCCGCTTAGACATACATCTTAGGAGATGTTTGGTTCAATATTATTATAATGTTATGTCATAATATTTTGAGAAATTGATTGATTTGAAAATTTTACAAGATTGTCACTCCAAAATGACATCAATTTCAAACTAGACTGCTATAAAATAAGGTGAGGCACGGAAATAGATTGACACGTGCTACGACCTGATTGCTATCTTTCTGCATAATCAATCATCAACTCCCATCTGCTTTTTATGAATGGAATTTCTCCTCCTTGTTCACTATTCTTAATTTGTGACTCAAAACTGCAGCTTCACTAATGAAAATCAATTCCACTCAATCATGCTTTCATTTTTTTATCCCCATGCAGCACTTTAAATGCTAATGATATACAAATTCTCTTCTATCATTTCGATTTATTAGTATCCGATTTGATGCTAATTGAACCATACACTGGAATACTGTGGAGTGTATACCAAATCGATTCCACCCTCCTTTTAGAGTTACTGGTAACCGACAAGAATCATTTCAGTGAAATTGCTTTTATAATTCTTTGTCTGTTGATTTCTAATATACTGGTTCGGATTGATTCATGACTTTTAAAACCTGTTTATTGAAGAAGAACGGATTTGTTCCGATTCCACTAATCTGATTCGAAAGCGAGGAAACCGGTTTGGTCTGTTCCAATGAGCATCTAGTATTTCAACAGCCAATCCACTAATGCTTTTGACTTCTCTACGCTTTCGATTTCGGATCGATTTCTAGCTGAGCTAAATTCGAAAATTTTTTATTTCGAGTTGAGTTTGATTCGCTCTAAATCGATTTGATAACAGCTCTACTCCACTTTCAGTTCCGCTATTCCAGTGGCCAGTGGCTTTCAAGCCTTCTCTGTTGTATTTTACTTATGAGTTATTTAATTTGATGTTATTTTAATATTATGTTATATTATTTAAATGTTATAATAGTTAGTTTATTTTTTTTATTAATAATTTTATAATTTTTTAAAAATTTATTTAAGGATATTATCAGGCTAAATAATTATTATTTTTAAATAATATAATATAATATTAAGATATTAAATATTTTTTAAATTAAATTTAACTTAACTTTTTAGTTAATTTTACTTCTAATTTTTTTTATATTTTATTATGTATTTAGGTTATATATACATACCTGTATATATAT
>JAEMOT010003655.1:91573-155480 GCA_019297695.1 Apostasia ramifera
AAAATTAATAAAAAAATATATAAAAAAAAAACTTACTTTTTTTATTATTTTTTAATTGTGTAACATTTTGATTTTGTATAATACTAAAATAGTTCAGAGCCAAACAGGAAGACTGAGAACAAATAAAGAAACATGAAGCAGTCCCGATTGTCGTTCCGACCGACCTTCTATTCTGGGAACCTGTGGCCCTCAAAAAGAAACTCCACGGCCGCCATATTATACCTTAAATGGAAACGCTTGTCGTCCATTTCTTCCTCTGAGTTCACCTCATTTTTCTTAGGGGGCGTTTGGTTCAGTGTTATCTCAATGTTATATTATATTATTTTTAAAAAATAATTATTTAATTTAATAATATCTTTAAATAATATTATAATTAATTACAAAAATGTCATTACATGCTGATATCTAGATGTCACCCCAAATCGGGCCACATCTCAAGATAACACCGTCAATTTGTCATTATAATATCAATAACTTCCAACTAAATAAAAATTATTTGGATAGCATTGATATTTTCTAATATCATAACATTGAACTAAACAAATATCCATTGATGAATAACAATGATATTTAGATAATATGACATCTAAATAATACTGAATCAAACGCCCCCTTAATCAGATCCAGATGGTATTTTATATTTTATTTCTCTTCATTAACTTTCATAAAATAAATTCAAATATAAGGCATTTTAAACAAAGAAAGAAACTGTTTATTCTTGACCTAATAACTATTTGCTTTGGCACTTAATTATTATGTTAACACTAAAGTAATTATAGCATTATTGATTTATTCTTGTCTATTAAGATTCTCCAATGAAAAAATTATCGAATTTGAATAACATAACGTATGAAAATATTGGAGTCTTACAAGCATTTGATGAGTTTACACATGGGACCCAGCTAGAAAGGAGAGCGAGAAGCAGAATCAAAAATATCGTTAACTACGATTTTTATTTTGTCTTAGGCAATTTTTACTTGTTAAGTTTTTTTTTTTTTTGCTTTGTATAGCGAAGTATTGCTTTTTATAGCCATTTTTATCACAAATAATACATTTAACATGTTATATGCACATATTTTATTATGTTTTTTATAAAAAAATAAATATTTAAAAAAAAATTATACAAAATAAAAATAATAATAATCTTATATTATACTATTAAAGGTTGAACTTGTGACTTTTAAATTTTACAAGCGGTTGAAATTGTGACTTTTAAATTTTACTCTCATTAAAAATTAAAAATTACATCTATACCACAGCTCTCTTATCTCTCTACTTTTCCTCACTCTCTCTCTCCATCCAGCGCCCAACCGGCCCCTCTCTCTCTCTCTCATCTTTCTCCAGCCGCTTCTCCCTCTCTTTCTCTCCGTCGAGCCGCCCCCTCTCTTTCTCCTCTTTCTCCAGCCTCTTCAAAATATTGAAAATCTAGAGACTCCGATGATATAATTTTAAAAATATGAACTTGTGTGATAATAACCCTTAAACTCAGGGACCTGAGTGAAATTTGCCCTAATTTATATACAAAAAAAAATTATATTTTTTTGTCATTTGTAAATAAGATGTTAGAACACGCAATTCATACATTAACAAACAAGATGTTAATATAGATTTTTATTTCTGTCGACGTTTATAGGTATGATAAATAATTATTATTTGATAAAAAGGAGACTATAGAGTTTGGCATATTTGAAAAAATAAAAAAGTCGATGATAAGTGCTTACATTAGGTATATATATACACACACATTATGTATATTTAGATTTAAGAATTTTTTTTTAACTTTGATAATATTATGTACATATAGATGTCTATATAATCAAATAAGAGCAAATAACAATTTATGAGGTAGATACTGCTTTGTGGATGCATAAAGTATTACTGATTTTATAAATGATAAGAATCAATGCATAACAGTATCGGGAAACAGAATATATAATGGAAGCCAAACGAAATTCAATAGTTATTATTTCTTATAATAGCAGGTAAATTTTAATAAAGATTAAAAAATAACTTTATTTCATATACTACACGCATTATCAAAATAATAACTAACTTATATCAGATCTCTCACATATCCTAATATAATAACTAATTTTATATCATATCCTTCACATATCCTCACATAATAACTAACTTTATTTCATATCATTCACAATTTTTAATAAAAAATATTTTTATCTAAATTTAATTTTAAATTTATTAAATATAAATCTCATAAATAAACAGGCCCGAAGTGATTACTATAAGTCAGGAAGTTTACAACATTTAAAGAGTGATTTGAGTTTTAAATTTTTTTTTTGAAGGCGAGTGTTTTGTGTTTATTAGTAAATAGTTTTGAAAGAAAAAACATTGCCAAACTTCTTTGTTGAATTTTAACTCTGAAAATTTCTTTTTAACGATGATTCAACTTAATCAAATGTGAAATAAAGTTGATTTTTATAATTAAAATTTGTATTGAGTTAAAAAAGCAGCTTAAATCAAACGAGGTCTAGATTTTGGTTGCTAACCTATATTAACCCGAAATCCTGTTTGATTAATTAATAACTTAACTTGAGTTAAGAGTGAGCAGATGGTGCTTTACTTGAGGAGGGAGGGTGGGGTAAGGGTAACTAGAGTTAACTAGTAGAGTTTTCGAGGTTAGGCTGGAAGAAGCTAACGGAAGTACGTGCCATGAGTTAATCACATATGTTTTTTTAAAAAGTTTGGTGGGTTAACCTTGAGTAACCCAAGTTAGCTCAAAGTAACCCAAAAACAAACAGCTCCTTTTTATTAACCATGCAGAAAGATTCAGAAGTTCTAACCTTCAAGAAGGCAGCAGTACTCAAACGCACACAAACAAACCTAACCATTTCCAGCAAATATTTTCTAACTAAGAGATTCATCATCTTCTCAAACTCCACTTAGAATTAAAACTACCCTAACCCTAATTCCGAAGAGGGCAAAGGTATCCGGGAGGTGGATCCTTGCCGCAAGCGATGAGAACCTGCAGAGCCAGAGGAATGTAGATGTTCAGGTTCAGAACCTTCAGGTTGATGGCGGTGCAGAGACAGGCGGCGGCTTCGAGCTCCAGCAGGCCTTCCAGCACCGGGCAGCAGTAGCTCTCCACCGGCGCCAGGCCGACGTGGATCAGCCCCCCGAGCACGTCGAGGCACAAGCCAAGCTTCAGGATGTCCAGGGAGCACTTCACTGGCGGCGGAGCGCCGTCGTCGGGGGGCGGGAGGACGACCGGCGGCGGCTTCTTTGGGTGACGGTGAGGCGCCGGATGGGAGCAGTAGATGCAGCCGGAGATCGCCGGCGGCGGCCGCAGGAGGAGGAAGGAGATGAGAAAGACCACTGCCTTGAAACCCATTGTGCATTTTTCACTGTTTTGATCATTTACGCTATATATACTTGAGAACTGAGAGATCATGAACCCGTGAACCATTATCACTTGAATTTCTTTCTTTTTTTTTTTTTCCTTCTTCTAAGATCAATAGATTGAAATTAGGGTTTCGAAGTGCAAGTGGGCCGGGTTCTCAATGCAGTAAAATGACATGTGAAGAGGAGTACTTGTTGGCGCAGGGGTTCTTCAGATATTCGTAATAAATCATCATCCAAACGTAGAGAGTTATTATTCGTTTTAGTTTTACGGAATTACATAACTTTAGTACTCCACAGAAAGGTAGGAAGTTACCTATTTTAGTAGCTCATGAAGCACGCGTAATCACAAAATTTTCTATCATTAGCATCATTATTTTACCTTAAAAGTATCTCTATTATTTAGGGCAATCTCGTTGTTTAGTTATACTACTCCTCAGGAACTCCCATTCCTTTTCGATGTGGTATAATCAATTTTTGTACCCCTTTTACCGCTTATTATTTAATTCTTAAAAGTTTGTTAGGAGTTATATTTTGCTCTAGTTCTGATTCTAGTCTTTTGGGACATCACTTTGAGATCTCTTTCTGATCTTTTTAGCCACGAGTCATCACAATATTAGTTGACGTACTTTCCTGATAAAATTCTTACTTTAATGTTAAAGGTCGGGACCATCTTTCATAAAGTGGGATAGTACCTATGAACTCCAAAAGCTTAAAAGGAGTGATTATTCTTCTATTTGAGTTATATCTGTTGATGTTGTAAGATTGAGTTACAATCGTTGTACAATTATTTTATAAAATGTCGAGAATACACTGACTCAATGGCTATCTTTGTGTTTAATTGGATGACAATTTTTTTTTAAATTGAAAATTATTTGAAACTCGTTTTAAAATTAATTTCTTTCAAAATCAATTTTCATTATTTCTAATTGAGTAAATTGAGATTTTTTTTTCTCCAAAGTGATGAAGGCTGACTTAAGCTTAAAATCTCATAGTTCTTACCCTTTTTTAATTTAAATTTTCATTAAAAATATTAATTTTAAGTAAATGATTTTGTATATGTCGTTAAAATAGAATTTAAGTCAAATTTGATCAACTGGCAGTCTGGTTATGTTTGTAGTGGCGTGGTTGGCTCGTTTGCCAAGAGCAGCTCGTGAACTGCTGCCTTTTGTTTCTTGGCTCTTTTGCCACGTGGTTTGATGCTGAAAATATAAATATAAATATCATCATTTTCCTTAACCAAATTTATATAAATATAAATAAAGCATATATATATATATATACATATGTATATACATATGTACCTACAAAAATTGATATAGACATGATAAAAATAAATTTAAGAAATATCCCTATTTTTATATCATCGTATTGTAACATTTTTTTAGGATGATACATTTTGAATTTTTTTTACACTTGAGGGAAAAATAAAAATATTTATGCAAACAAATCAGGATTTTATTACAAGTGTTAAAAAGATGGTCAAAATCGTGCAAAGAAAGTTTCAAATCAAGGAACTTGCACCCCGATTGAAAAGGAGATTTTGTTCGTGAAAAACTTTATGTCGGTAAAAATTAAAGGTCCTAAACAATTTAGTTAGAAATTGAAAAGTGCTCATCTCCGCCAAACCACTGAAGTAGAATAAAACTAATATAGCCCCACTAGACACATAATCATAAGGTATGAATTAACTAGGGTGATTTAAATTTACTAAGGAGATGTTATCTTGGCGTTATGTCAAGTTATTTATATGTCATATTTTTATTAACAATTCTATAATTTTTTAAAAAATTATCTAAAAATATTTTTAAACCAAATAATTATTTTCTTTAGATAACATGACATAGTACCAGGTATCAAATGAAGACTGCCACCCAACGAGGAAGACGCAACTAATGAGAGACTCCGAATGATGAATTCAATGGAGGATCGAGGCACGGCGACCCATTCTCAAGCCAAAGGGAAAAGGTCCTACTGAATGAAGAGTTTTTTCAAAACAATTTGAGCAAGGAAGCCCAGCCAACCCATTCTCAAGTCACTATTGAATCTAAACTCTGTTAGAAGACATAGAGAGGGAGAGAGAGAGAGAGATAATGTTGAAGAAAAAATATAATTTTTTGCATTGTTCAATTGTTAAGATCTCTCTTTTATAATAAGGAGTCCATATTATAAGATATGTAATTAAATTCTCTTTAATAGAGAATTATTTTACATGGTAATATGTAAATCAAATCATAATTATAAAATATATGCTAGAAATGATGGTTCTTAAAAGAAAACATATTTGGCGTATTGTAGGTAGGTGATAATACAAAAATCCATCATTTACGTAATTCCATTATTACTCCCCCGAAATCTTGGCGCAGGTGAAACAATGCCAAGATTAGTACGCAATAGTTCAAACTGTTGTCTGGGGAGCAGTTTTGTGAAGATGTCCGCGACTTGATCTTTAGTGGAGATGTAGGAAATCTTGAGTTGATTAGTAGCGATCCATTCTCGAACAAAATGAAAATCAATTTCAATATGCTTGGTACGTGTATGAAATATCGGGTTGGCTGTCAAGTAGGTGACCCCAATGTTATCACACCAAAGAGTTGGTGTGCCGTTAGTGGGTATATGAAGCTCGATGAAGAGTGATTGAAGCCAAATTAATTCTGCAGTAGCGTTAGCGATTGCTTTGTATTCAGCTTCAGTGTTGGAGCGGGAACTGTTGGCTATTTCTTTGACAAAGCCACCTGTAGAGCGACGATCTTCAGGAGAGCCAGCCCAATCAACATCATTGAAGGCGTGAAGGGTAAAAGGGGTATAGCGATGAGTTGTAAGGCCATAGAGAATTGTGCTTTTCAGATAACGAAAAATACATTTAACAGCAGCTCAATGTTCTTCAGTGGGAGTATGCATGTATTGGCATGCACGATTGACTGCAAAAGCAATGTCAGGTCTGGTGATAGTAACATATTGAAGAGCTCGAACAATACTTCGGTATAATGATAGGTCACTCAATGGGGTAGAGTTTTTTATAGAGATGACAGTGGTAGGAGTAGAGATAGGACGGACACCATCCATGTTAGCACATTGAAGAAGCCCTACAATATATTTGCTCTGTGATAAAAGACACCCAACAGAATGTGAGTGAACTTCAATGCCTAAAAAGTAATGCGCATGTTCGAGGTCTCGAACTGAGAATTCCTTGCTTAGTGACTGAATAATAGTAGTAATCTCATTAGGATTATTTTTGATTATGAGAATATCATCAATATAGATGAGAATATAAACTTTGAGGTAGATGTGCACCGATAGAATAGAGAGGTGTCTGTCTTGGAACTAAAGAAGCCTTGTGTTTGAAGCCAACCTCCAAGTCGATTGAACCAAGCTCGAGGAGCTTGTTTGAGGCCACAAAATAGCTTTTCGAACTAGATATGGGCACTGTGAGTATTTGGTAATGCCTTTTGGCTTAACCAATGCTCTAGCTATTTTCATGAACCTAATGAACTGAGTGTTCCAACCATACTTGGACCGATTTGTTATTGTGTTCATAGATGATATCCTGATCTACTCAAAGAGCCCAGAAGAGCACACACAACATTTAAATTTGGTGTTACAGAAGTTGAGAGAGAAACAACTATATGCTAAAGTTTCTAAGTATGAATTCTGGTTATCAAGTATTCAATTCTTGGGTCACAGGTGAATGCAGAGGGAGTATCAGTTGACCCTTGGAAGGTATCAGCTATAGTGGACTGGCCACGACCTTCTAGTGTGACTGAAGTGAGAAGTTTCTTGGGATTAACTGATTATTACTGTAAATTTATGAAAGATTTTTCTTAGATTACTTTACCACTGACTAAGCTCACTAGAAAATCAGTAAAGTTTGACTGGGATGCAGAGTGTGAAGCTAGCTTTCAACAGTTGAAAGATTATTTGGTTTTAGCATCAGTGTTAGTCATACCTGAAGGTTGTGATGGATTTTAGATTTATAGTGATGCTTCGTTTCAAGGACTTGGGTGTGTTTTGATGCAGCATGGCAAGGTGATTGCTTATGCTTCATGTCAGCTGCGTACATATGAGAAAAAATATCCAGTTCATGACTTAAGAGTTAGCAGCAATAGTATTTGCTTTGAAAATCTAGAGGCACTACTTGTATGGGGTAAAATGTGAGATCTTTACTGATCACCAGAGTCTGAAATATATATTTACTCAGAAGAAACTAAACTTGAGGCAACAACATTGGCTTGAGCTGATTAAGGATTACGATTTGGAGATTATGTATCATCCAGGTCATGCTAATGTTGTGGCAGATGCACTGAGTAGAAAAGCAAACCTGAGTATGATGGATCTAGATTGCAGCGAGCAGATGATGGTATTTGAGATGGAGAAGCTATCCTTGATGTGTATAATAGATAGGAATGTTGCCTACTATTCTTAATTAGTTGTAAGACCTAATTGGCTGCAACAAGTAGAAGAAGGCCAAGGCAGAGACCCCACAATTCAGAAGTTGATTAAGAAAGTAGAGGAAGGTTGGCAGTCTGATTTCAGATTGAATGAGCGAGGCACACTGAGATTCCAAAACAGGCTGTGTATACCTGAAACAGAAGGACTCAAATAAATACTATTACAAGAAGCTCATAGCTCAAAGTATACAGTTCATCCAGGTATGACCAAGATGTATAAAGATTTGAAGTACTTTGCTTGGTGGCCAAACATGAAGAAAGATGTGGCTGATGTGATTAGTAAGTGTTTGACTTATCAACAAATAAAGAGTGAGCATCAATGACCAAGTGGCTTACTTCAGCCTTTACCTATTCCTACGTGGAAGTGGGAAGAAGTAGCTATGAATTTTGTTGTTAGGTTGCCCAGATCACAAAAAGGGCATAATGCCATTTGAGTGATTGTAGATCGATTAACAAAGTCAGCTCACTTTTTGCCTATTAAAACTACAGATGACAAGCTCGCACAATTATACTTAGACCAAATTGTGAGGTTACACGGGGTTCCGACAGCTATAGTATCAGATAGAGACCCGAAGTTCACTTTACATTTTTGGAAGAAGTTGCATAAAGCTTTTGGCACAGAATTGAAGTTCAGTACAGTATTTCACCCTCAGACAGATGGTCAGACAGAGAGGACTATTCAGACACTAGAGGATTTGCTCAGACTATGTGTTTCGGATTTCGGTGGAAGCTGGGAATCTCACAATCCACTTATAGAGTTTGCTTATAACAATAGCTTCCAATTTAGTATTGAAATGACCCTATTTGAAGCACTATATGGGAGAAAGTATCAGTCACCTTTGTGTTGGCACGAACGTGAGAATCGAGTAGTACTTGGTCCACAATTGGTAGATGAGACAACTGAGAAGATTAAAGTGATCAGAGAAAGATTGCAGATTGCCCAGGATAGGAAAAAAAAGTACTATGATGCTCGACACAAGAAGATGAAATTCTCTATGGGAGAACATGTGTTCCTAAAGGTGAGCCCAATGAAAGGTTTAGTGCGGTTCGGCAAGGCAAGCAAATTGAGGCCCCGTTTCATTAGACCTTTCGAGATCTTAGAAAGGATTGGAGCGGTAGCCTACCGACTAGCCTTACCGCCTCATCTTAATGGAATACACGATATTTTTCATACTTCGATGCTAAGAAGGTACGTCCCAGATCCATCACATATGATTCAGTACAATCCAGAAAGGATGGAAGTGAGATCAGACCTAAGCTATAAGGAAAAGCCAATTCGAATCTTAGCCAAGGACGTGAAACGGCTTCGAAACAAGGAGATTCCAATAATTAAGGTGCTTTGGAGCAACCAAATGGAAAGAGAGGCAACTTGGGAAGTTGAGGACAAGATGATGAAGTCCTATTCTGAGCTCTTTACCTAAATTTCGAGGACGAAATTTCTGAAGGTGGGGAGAATTGTAACATCCCAGTAAAATTTAAATTTAGATTTTTGATTAATTAAATTTATTATGAGGAATTAATTTTATTCATGAGAAATTAATTATTTAAAATTAAACATATGAAATATTAAATATTTGTTATGCGATTCAGAATTTAAAATGGCTGAAATTAATTTTTAATTTAATTAAATCAGATTATTTAAAATTCAAATCTAATGAATTTAAGTACCCATTAAATATCCATAACTACCTCTTTAAATTAAGGCTAAAAAAAATTACAGAAATTCCCCCCAGATTGTTATTTAGAGAAAGAAATAGAGTTTCTTGTCCTAAAACACCGATTCAACTCTTCCCCTTTTGCAACCACCACCAGCCTAGAGAGAGGAGCTGGATCTCTCTCAAAATCGATGATTCTTCTTTATCTTCTTCTCGATCTACACGTTTTCTTACGCCTTGGATCAGATCTAGTGATTTTGGAGCGATATTTCTCTTCGGATCTCAAGAAAATCTAGAACTATGGTGAATTCGAGGTAGGTTTATCCTAGCCTTGCTATTTTAAATTAAATGATTGAATAAAATAATTAATTTGACAAAAACCTAGTTTCATGCGTTAAATCAATGAACTACATCCATGATTCCTCTGTATGTATTTCGTTATATTATTGCTCTTCAAATTCTGTTGTTGTTGTGCATCTAAAAATACTTTAGAAATTGTATTTGGATGTTTTCTCCATGATTCAATCGCGACTGAGAAATAATATAATTTATTTTATTTATTATTTAGTACAAATTCACTTGTGAATATTTCTATTAATAATTCTAACTCAAAAAAATTCATATTTTTTTTTTACTTTGTGATCTTCACGGTAAGCAGAATTTATAGCATTATCATTTAATTTTCTTACTCCTATAACTAACAGAGAATATTTAGATTAAGTGATCAATATATTATGCTTTGCTTAACCCTTCATCTAGTTGATTTAAATAAAATAAAATTTGTAATTTCTTTTAATTAGAAGATTGATAATATGGTTGTTATTTATATGGATGTTTCAAATCCTAGTTAAAATTCGAGTCAAGCTATAACTATTTAATTACAAACATATAATTACTCTTCCCAATTGTGACACCCATTAGAAGGGCAAGTGTACGAACTTGCGTGGGTAAATAAGTGCATAAACTAATCATCACACTTGATAAAATTAGTTAATATTTGAGCAAATGTATGGACTTGCCAATTTAATAAATTACAATACAAGATTTTTAATGCGATAATGGATTTAAATTAAATGTGATTTCTATGAGATTACGCACCTGCCTTAGCTCGAGCATATGATATGATATTTGGCGCGACAACGTCCATTGGCAGTTTTTAACTGTCATGAGGGGTGACAATCCCCAAAGCAGATATGTGTCTGCTGTGGATACGTGTTCACTAGAGATCCTCGTATGATATTGGCGCGACGGCGTCCGTTGGATATGCCTACGGAGGGCTATTCATGGGGGATGATGATCCCCAAAGATGTAAAAGACAACTGAGGCATAGTACGAGAAATCACGGGCCCAAAAGATAAAAGTAAAATTAATAAAAAGAAATTTACCCGTTACTTATATTTTTATCATTTCTATTTACATGCTGATATGATATTTTCTATGCAAATCATGATATGTTTATTTGATATTACTATTCACACTGTGCTATGTCATTTTTTTATTCTACATGCATGCTTAATTGGAATGTATGTTATACGTATTTAATTGTTTATTATTCTTATTACATCATGTTAATATGCTATTATTATTATTATTATTATTATTATTAATAATATTATTATTATTGTTTAATATTTTTATTTAAAAGCTTTGTTAGTGTACAACCTACGAGTCTATTCTAACGGATTCTGTCACTAACGTGACAGGTACTGGAGCACTTAATTACGGGAATGAGGAGAATGTCAGTCAAAAAGAGAATTAGTTTATTTTTTTTTAATTCTTTAGAGAGTGACTTATTTGTTTATATGTTTAGTTAAGACTTTAGTAATTTGCCTTATTTGCTTTAGTTAGATATCTATTTCTATTCTAAGATGTAATATGAACACTTGTAGTAGCTTTTAATCTATTTAGTTTTCTTCCGCTATTAATTTTATTTTTTCTTCTCCCCTAACTTAGATAAATATTTTAGTGTGACGGCTAGGGTCATCATATGTAAGATATATTATGATGCATATGTGATAAAATATACTACGTATGAGATATACTATAATACATATGTGATAAAAATTGCTACGTATAAGATATATTATGATATATGTGAGCAAAATTGCTACGTATGATACATATGTATCTGACTGCAATAATTTCTGCGGTGCTGTGGGTTTGGGTCGCGAGCCACGCGGCAGATATTTATTCGCGTGCGGACAGCTGATGTGGCACTCGATCCTGAACGAAAAATTTCTCATCAAGAAGACACTAAGGGGGCATTTGGTTCAATGTTATCTCAATAATATGTCATTATCTAAAAAAAATAATTATTTTATTTGACAATATCTTTAGATAATGTCTTAAAAAGTTATAGAATTGTCAACTTCAAAGTGGATATCTAAATATCATGACATCTAGATAACATGACATAACATTAAAATAATATTGAATTAAATACCTCCTAAAGTGACATTTAATTTAATATTTCCTTAATGTTATGTCATTTTATTTAAATATCATGATGTCATGATGTCAAGATGTCCTTTTTTTATCGATAATTCTATATTTTTTAAAATTATTATATAAAAATTGATAATTAATATAAATAATAGTTTTCTTTAGATAATATTAAACCAAACGCTACTAAGTACGACTATGTTTGCTAGCTATTAATTATATGATTTTATTTCTTTTTAAATAATATTATTTTCATTATATATTGTAAAATTGAAATGACTTGAATCCTAATACGTTTGTGCTCAAAGACAGTGCCACCTTCTTTTGATTTTAGAATAGTACTCATAGTAATTTCTTTACCATTCTAGATGGTCATATGTCGACTGTATATTTATCGTCGAAATAACTATAATTCGAGATGAATAATGATCTATTGTATATTCATTGTCAAAATAATTAGGATTCGAGATGAATCTTATTAAATTTGTTGTTTGCATATGCTTGATCTTATATCTTTTTATAATCATAACAAAAAAAAAAGGAGATTTTCTTATTTTACATCATGGAAGGAAGCTGTTTAATTACCTTATACTGCAAACCAGAGAAGTGCTACTCAAAACTCCCATTTTTTATTGTTAAGCTTGGTAGTGGTGAAAAAAGAAATTTATGGTAAATTTCTTAATTTGAGCTCTTGGGACAAATTAACCTCTGATTCACAAAGTTGAAAGAGATTTGTCATGGTGCTGAAATTTAAAAGGGATAGTTCACTTGCATGCATGTTTTCCATCAATTTATGTGTAAAAGACTGAAATTAATATCTTGCGACTCTCTTGCTCCTCTCTTCTTTCTCTTTTTGACAGTCCGCAACTTAGTCACGACAAGAATTAAGGATGTGTTTATTTTGATGGAATGTCTGTTCTATCACATTTATTTCTTATGAAATTGTTGTCCTTATATTAACTTTGGTGAAATAGTTATTTCATAAAAATTTTTATTTCACATTTAATAAAATAGGCATTCTTTCCCCCTATCTAAGGAATAGCTACTTTTTAGCTATTCTTTGTGGACTAAAATTATTCTTCTAAAATTCACATAAATATATAAACATATACATGAACGTACCCTTATATATGTTATGTATATATATATATACTTATATAATTTGCATTCATCTAATTATTTGTATGAAATCAAATTTAATAATAATAACTTAAAATTTTATTAAATTCTATTCGTGAGTATTGTAGTATTTTTATTTTCTATTTACTTCTTATTTTATATTCTATTTCATCCAAATAAAAAAAGAAATTGTCATTTCATTTCTCTTAGAATGACAATTTTATTCTTATGAAATGGTAATTCAATTCTAACTTTATTTCATTCCATTAAGTAAACGTATCATAAAAGTAGTCCACTCCTACCATGCATCACTAACGATGATAGACATACAATATTTGCCTTCTCTCATTCGCATCTCTACCTGACTTAGACTTCTGGTTCTTTTTCCTAATCTCTTTTCTATCCCACTCCTCGATCCCCTTCTCCTCTCTCACCCTCTTCCTCCTCGGCATGCTAGATCTCAACCTCCTCATGAAGAAAGGGTGGGGGAGAGAGAGAGAGGATGGTGACAACATGCAATAGTGATGAACACTCGGTGGCAGTGAATGGTAGCATTTGTAGGAGCAAAGAAAGAGATAAAAATAATAGAAAGATAATTAAAGTACGACAATAATAACAATCTAAGCCTAATAATTGATACAATTAATTGTACTAACTATAAAAATCAATAAAAATAAAAATACTAAATAATAGAAAGCAAATAAACATTAAAAAGAACTTATATGAAATATTCTTTGATCAACTCCAGCGTTGACAAATTGGTTAATCGGTAAAAAATCGAACCTTATTCAGGTTCAAACAGAGAAAATATGAGTGAAAAATGGTGCATAGATAACTTTTTTGAAAAAGATAAGACCACTTTGAAATGCTTTCAAATATGAGATCTATATGAATCTAAAAAAAAATGGGATCTATATGGAAGGCCCACATGTAATTTACCCTAAAGTCTCAGTTTTCAAACATTGGAGGCTTCATGAAAGCATTGAGCAACCTCAAGATCTAAATTTTATCATCAATCTTATGAAAAAGTATTCATATATATAACACTTTAAAGTGTTTTATTAGTGTAGTAAATATTCAATTTATACAATATTGGATACACCTTTGTTATTTTCATATTCTTTTAGAGTAAATATAATTATTGTGTTGCTTATCTCATTCTCAATGCAGAGATATATTTATTAGGGTAAATTGTATTTGCGCTTTGAGGTTGGGAGGGTACTGCAAACTAGTTCTAATTTTTAAAAAATTTTGATTTTAATTTTTAATAATTTTTTAAAAATATATAAATAATTCAATTTTTTTTTATATTTTATTAGAAAAAACTTATGAAGCAAGGACACGATACGGGGACACGGCGACACGACACGACATGGCGATACGACAAATTTTTAAAATATAGGACACGAACACAGCAGGACACGACAGATATATGATAACAAAACTTATATGTAGAGCTCAAAAAATAAAAGGAGATGTAGCTCAATTGGTAGAGCGCTCGCTTTGCATGCGAGAGGCACGGGGTTCGATCCCCGCATCTCCATTGTTTTTATCTTCAAAAAAACTTATATATTTAATAACAACAATTCATATTAAATAAAATTAATAAATCATCAATCTCAAAATTAGAGTAATCAACTCACAACTATGGTAGGAAAGTGACCCAAAATTGTCTTCTCACAATAATATTATACACAACAAATAAACACTAAAAAAGAATAAGCAAATCACATTCTGATTTTCAATTTCAGTGCATTCACTAAACCAAAAAATAAAAGTTAAAATGTTAATTGTAGAACTGCCATAAGATAACACATTCAAATGCTAAAATAAGCAAATGTTTGATATTACAAAATTAAAATTCCATCAATTTTCATAATCAGATATTTTCATAAGTATCTTCTTCATCACCAATTTTTTCATCCCATTCCTCTTCATCATCATCTAATAGCATCACCTCAAACTCGGGCTCATCAAGTGATAATTCAGCCACTTCAAACATACATGTATCCTTTACTGATGACATTGTATCTGGAGCAACATCCCACATTTTAGAAGTTCCTTCCATATAATGCTTGTTCCTTCTAGGCAAAAGACGCAAATTATTATGGACATATACTAAATCTTGAGCACGTTGTGGGTTAAGCTTATTCCTTCTTATTAAATGTATGAATGAATAGGTGCTCCAATTTCTTTCACAACAAGAAGATGAAGAAGGTTGGCTAAGTAATCTTATTGCCAATTTCTGTAGATATTGAGCATCAGCACCATAAATGGTCCACCATGCAAGAGAGTCTAATGTTGCTTTATCTGTCATATAATGCATATCACCAAATATGCCTTGTTGCAGAAAATATCTTGCAAATTCGGCATTGACAAATTTTCGTTCTTCATTGTCGGGAAAGAGTTTCTTTAGGCATTTGATTCTTTCTTGTTGTATTTCAGGATCATTATTAGGAGCAACTCTATTAGGAGCCTCAGAAAGCCATTTTTGACTGCAGAATCTACATAAATATATAACAATAAAAATTATTGTAGTGAGGTGACAATGTAAAAAGCTTCAATTATGACAATATAAAAACTTCAATCATTTTATTTACCTTGGGTTTAACAAATGCGCTAAACAATGTAACGGAGTGTTGCTCTTTGTCCATCTTTCAATCTAAATATCATAAACAACATTGAAGAAAGAAGAATTCTCCGTATCGCTTTTTCCTTCATGTCTAAAGATGATTGTCTTCACTTTCTCTATCATAGTGTCCCACATATCATATATTAAATGAAGACATGACACATTAGTGTCAGCAACTCTCAATATGTCATATATTAGCTCAGTAAAATCAAGAATATAATTAACTTTGTCCTACCAAATATCATTCAAGATCTTCTCCTTAATGATCTTGCTCTCTCAACATCATCCTCTCTGTAAAGACTCCACTTATCACAGACAATCATACTGATTAATCCTTATTTTATCTTTTTAAACCTTTAAAGCATAATAATTACTGGCCAGCATTTTCAACTTCACATGTTCATTAAACATGCTTAATCTCATAGCATGATTCATGATAAAATTTTTTATAAAAATTGCATCATTTGCTACCTCTGAGATCCAATGACACTCTTCATATGTGATCTCATTACCTTCAACATGTTTTGCAGAACATATATTTTTTAGTGCCAAATTTAGAGTATGGACAACACAAAGAGTCCAAAAAATATGAAGAAATTATTCCTTTATTAATGCTCCAGCAGCTTTACACATAGGAGCATTATCAGTAATAATTTGGATAACTTTTTCTGGCCCAACCTCCATAATAACAGATCTCATTAGAGAAGCAATGAAGTGTTTGTCCTTATACTCTCCTTCACAGTTCACAGCAGTAAGAAACATAGGAAAACCATCACAAACTGCCATAAAATTGATTAGATGTCATCTTTGAACATCAGACCACCCATCAGAGACAATTGTAACACCCTTTATACACCACATTTTCTTAATAGGTAATAATTATCTTTCTATGTTGGCTTTCTCCTTCTGCAAAAAAGTTATCCTCAAGCTATTATACCCAGGAGGTACATAACCTGGAATTATAGTACTTGTAGCAATCTTCAACATATCAACCCAATATGGGTTTCTTGTCAAATGAAAAGCCAAACCTGATGAATAGAAAGTCCGAGCAACAGCTTCATTCAATTGTTCTCTTGCTTGTATGTTAAAGTCTTTTTCAATAGATGATCCCCCTTTTGTTTTTCTTTTCCTAGGCTCAAATCTCTCCATTTATTGTGTATTAGATCCACTGGATGATGCACCAAAAGTCATTGAAGTAGCTCTTGTAGGTGCTACACATGGAAGATGCACTTTTCTTATTTGAGAATTCTTTTTTGCTTTTTCTGCTTGTTCATCCAACTTTTGCATTTCAACTAATTCATGCTCTTTAACTTTGGGACATCCTCAAATACCAAATCCTGATAATTTTAATAGATGTGCTTTTACTCTACAATATGTGCCCCTTAGCTCAGCATGACAATAATTACATTTAAACAACTTGTTACCACTACCAGGTCCAAGGCTATCAAGCTTTGTTATATATTTCCATAATGAAAAAAATCATTCCCAGATGTGTTATCAGTAGCCTGGGATTCTTCAACTTGAGACATTTGTAAATTTTTCTATGAAAAAATTAGATAGGACAAATACATAAAATAAATCAATCAAATATAAATATGTCAAATCTATCTTAAAATGAAGATTATGGTGATTCGGCGAATAAATTAAATAGATATCAATTGATTACAAACAAAGGACAAAATATAATTCAATAATTATTAAACCTGTCACTTTTGCTACTTAAATGAAATCTGAAAGAGCAAAACATCTGAAAAAGCAAAAAAGAATTGCTAATTCAGCCCACAAAACCTTAAGAAAAGACTGAAAGAGCAATAATTCAGTAACTGTAAAGAACATAACATCTGAAACAGGACATACAACAAAAATAAAATTTCTAACATCTAATACTAAAGGATAATTGCTAATTCAGCTCACAAAAACACAAAGGAAAGGGCATGAAATAATATGACGATAGAACAGTAGAATGTCAACAATCCGGGAACAAATGGATGAAAGCAAAGAAGCATAACAATCTAGCAACAATGGCAAGTTAATGAAAATAGTAGAGCAATTCAAAATTCAGCCACAACATAAAAAAAATCAGAAATCTTATAAGGATCAGAGTAGTGCGGCGTGTGCGATTTACCTCAGTGTCTCGATGGAGAACTGGGGATGACCGGCGACGTGGCTAGCGACGTGTGCAGGTTGGGAGGAAGGCGAGGTCGAGGGATCGGGCGTGCGAGAGTAGCCGGCAAGCCGCGAAAAATGATCCACTCGAGGCGAAAGCCACGAGAGCTGCGGTGAGAGCCCTAAGAACAGAGGCTGGCGACAGTGGCGAGAGATCTGCGTGAGGCGACGGCGGCGACTAGGCGGGAGTTCCGCGTGAGGCGACGGCGGCAAGAGATCTGTGCGAGCCTGCGAGGCAACGACGACGACTGGGCGGGAGTTCCGTGTGAAGCGACGGAAGCGAGAGATTTGCGCGAGGCGACGACAGCGACTGGGCGAGAGTTCTGGGTGAGGCGTTGGCGGTGACAGATCAGCGCAAGAGGAGTCGGCGAGCCGCGAGAGCAGCGGTGAGAGCACGAGGAAGAGGAACCGAAGAGGCCGCTAGAGACGATCACGCAAGCTCTGCCGCCGGTCGACGATTCGCGACGCGCGGGATGAGGGATGCGCAGCAGCCGAGCATTCGCAGAGCCGGGACGCGCGTGCGGGTTACGCGATTAGAGTTAGGGTTTTTGAGATATTTTTAATTTTAAGATTAATTTTATAATAAAAAAATATAAATAGTTTTTTAAAACAAGTATCCAAAGTGTCCCGCATAAGTGTCCAGCAGTGTCCAAAAGTGTCCGGCCGTGTCCTCAAGTATCCTAGCGTGTCCGAGGAGTGTCCGATTTTTTTTTAAATATTATTTTATTAGGACAAGCTACGTGGCTTGTCCGACACGGTGTCCTCCCGTGTCCTCCCGTGTCCGTGTCCTAAGTAGTGTCCGACACGATACTTCATGCAAAATAGAAGTGTCCATGCTTCATAGGAAAAAACCAATAAAAAAAGTAATATTCTGCGGTATTTTTACAATCTTAAAGAACTAAAATAGAGATTTTCAAAAGTTCAGATTAATTTGAAACACTTTCAAGACCTTGGGATTTGGATGCAATTTTTCTTATTTTTTATGTTAAGCCTCATTTATTTTTACAATTTTAACCTGATTTAATTTTAATCTAGCATATCACATCACACATAAAATTTAATATTAAAAATTAATTTTATTTTCATTCTACACATATTATTAAAATAATAATTAATTTTATCACTTTTTTTTTTTGCATATCTCAATATAATAATTATTTTTATTTCACATTATTCATGATTTTTAATAAAAAAAATATTTTTTTTTAAATTTAATTCTAATTTATTAAATTTAACCTTACAAGCAATTAAGGGGAAAAATTAATTAGGGCATAAGCGGCCAACCGCGGTCTCGTGCTTTCCATTTTCAGTCTCTCGCTCGGTCGCTCCCATACAACAGCCGTTCGCCGAGCGCAGCCCTCCTCTTCCAACCGTCGGCCGCCGCCCTTCTCCATTTTCTTCCGCCGATCGACGCAAAAACAACAGGCTCCGCCGAACGCCGGCGACCGCCACCATCCTCGGTACCCTTTCCTCACTCTTTAGCTCTCTCTCGGCTCCCACCCTGACGGGAACGACCCCGTTTCGCTCCCGTCCAACCAACGGCCGCCGCCAGCTCTGCCGATCCGGCCTCCTCTATTGCACTGACCGCCCTCCTCCACTGCTGTTATGATCCAATTGTAAGGTATGAGACTTGTCCTTCATTTGGAGGTATGGGATTCTGTTGAATTGGTTATATGGACTTTGAGCTCACCACTCTTATGAGCTAGCTTTTGAGTTGTGGTTCTCCCAAGGTTTTTATAATTGATATTTGAGTGATTCTTGACAACAAATGGAAGATGAGTACGAGTAATACAAGAAAGAATTATGGGAGAACTTTAATAAGTGCATGAAAGAAGGACCTCTAATGTCATTTGGTGAAGCACAAGAGAAGATGGAAAAATTCGTGGAGGAAAAATATGTGATCTAGAGAAGCAGAGAAAAAGTTGAAAATAAGGGAACATTTTAATAGATAACGCGAAAGAAGAGCAGCGATGATGGATCAAGAAAGATAAATGAGTAAAGGGAGCGTGCTACGGCCAAACCAAGAAGTTCTTTCGGTGGCACTAAAGATGTGTCGTCGCCTCCTTCTGGTCGAGTTTTAGCACCCCCATCATTTGCCTTGGTGTTACCATGGTCGGCGCACAAAACCCAGCGGCCTAATCATCAGTCATTTTATAACATCTCGTGATTTAAATATAGGGGTATTGTTCGCTTTAGCTTTAGGGAACTTTGTGACTCTCACACTTCTCAGGAGGTCACATATCCCAATATTGCTCCAGCTCAGGCACACTTACTTACGGAGTTTTCCATCGTTAAACTCACGATTTTACTCCAAAAGGCGTCTCTTCCATTTGAGATCACATTATCTACTTATACAATTTAGGATCTTTCTGCTTTTCAATGTGGGGTGATTTACTCCTGTGCCTTTCTCACCACTATTTATCGGCTTAGAAGCCTACTGAGAGCCACACTTTGCCTCAATTATTTCTTTCTCTTAGGACATCATTCAACGATTACTCCCAGCCTTCTTCGGCTACGGGCGTCACAGACCCACCAGCTTCTTCCTAGTTCGTTCTTGAACCACATCGTACTGCGGGAGGTCGGCTTTGATACTATATTATAACATCTCGTGATCCCAATGTAGAGGTATTGTCCGCTTTGCTTTAAGAAACTGTGTGACTTGTTTACTTCCTAGGGAGTTACTCATCCCGGTACTACTCCGGCTCAAGCACACTTAATAACGAAGTTTTTCATCATTAGCCTCACGATTTTGCTCTAAAAGGCACCTCTCCTATTTGAGATCACATTATCTGCTTATATAGCTCAGGATCTTCCCCTTTTTGATGTGAGATGATTCATTCTTATGCCCCGTTCACCATTGTTTATCAGTCTAGAAGCTTGCCAGAAGTTGCATTTTTTCTCAGTGATTTCTGTCTTTTACGACATCACCAGCGATCACTCCTCGCTCTCTTCAGCCATGGACATCACAGGAGGTAAAGTGCGACTCCTGACAGGCTTTTAGGCTGATAAATAGTGGTGAGAGGGGCATAAAGATGAATCGTCCCACATTTAAAAGTGGGAGATCCTGAGCTGTATAAATAAATAATGTGATCTTAAATGGGAGAGGCTCCTTTTTGGGGCAAAACTGTGAGGCCAATAATGAAAAACTCCGTAGTTAAGCGTGCTTGGGCTGAGTAGTACTGGGATGGGTGATCTCCTGGGAAGTACTCAAATTACGTAATTTTCTAAAGCCAAAGCGGACAATACATTTATATTGGGATTACGAGATGTTACAATATGATATTAGAGCCGACCTCCCACAGTACGATATGGTTCGAGGACAAACCAGGCAGAAGTTGGTGGATCTGTGATGCCCATGGCTGAAGAGGGCGGGGAGTGATCGCTGGGCGATGTCCTAAGAGAAATGAATCACTAAGGTAAAGTGCAGCTCCTAGCAGGCTTTTGAGCCGATAAGTAATGGTGAGAGTGACACGGGAATAAATCATCTCATATCGAAAAGAGGGGGAGATCCTGAGCTGTATAAGTAGATAACGTGATTTCAATTGGGAGAGACGCCTTTTAGGGCAAAATTGTAAGGCTAATGATGAAAAATTTCATAGTTAAACGTGTTTGGGTTGGAGTAGTATTGTGATGGATAACCTTCTGAGAAGTACTCAAGTCACGTAGTTCCCTAAAATCAAAACGGATAATATCTACATTGGGATCACGGGATATTACACACTTCTTTTTTCTTGTCGTCCTCCTTGCCTCCGACAAGTACTACCAATTGCGAAATTGCAAATCCTCTGACCTCTTCTTCTCACCCATTACCTCCATATCTGATGGCCACCTTCACTGCGAGATTGCTGTCGTAGCCTCAAGATCCATGATAGACTTGTAATTGCAACACTCATAAATGAGGCTAATAGTAGCAACAGAACTCCAGATAATCCAAAGACCTTCTATATTATGTATATTATCATTAGACTTACAAGAAGAATTGGGAAATGGAATGTGAAAGGAAGGGAGGAGGAAGAAGATAGATGGGGGGAAACCAAAGAGAGAAATAGCAAGAGATTGAAGAGATGAAGATGCAATTACTGAACTAATTACTCACTGCAAAGTAACTGAACTTATATATCGGTAAATTGTGGTAGACCGTTTCAGTAGATGATTGATTTAGCTATTTGGTCCACTGCCATGTTGTTATTTCTGTTGCTCTAGTGTATCTATATATCACCTACTATAAATTTAATTTATTCTATCAATACCCCTCTTCAAAATCCTTGTCCTAAAGTATGTATATGGAGTGAAGGATATTGAGCTCGTATAAGCTTCAGATCTTCCCAACTGGCATCATCCATGTTGGAATTGCTCTACTGAACCAAAATTTGCTGCAGGATTCTTCTTTTTCTGAGTATTGTTCTCTTTTTTTAAAATGGCGATTGGTTCAGCTCTAAGTTGTCTAAGGGTGGTAAGTAATAAAGGAATCCAATCTTTGTCTGGGTGATTGCCAATCTTTTTTTTAGAATTGAAATGTGGAATACGGGGTGTATTTTTGCATATTCGGGTAGCTTGAGTTTGTATGCCACTACTCCAATTCTGGCTAGCACTTCAAAGGGGCCAAAATATTTTGGAGAAAGCTTGTGTGAACTCCTGCAGCTCAAGGAGACCTTTCTATAGCACTGTAATTTAACACACAAAATCACCCACTTTAAGTTCTCTTTTCCTTCTATTTTTGTTTGCTTGCACCTTCATTTGGTTCACAGCTTGGTGTAAGTGATGTTTTTGCAATTTAATGAATTCTTCTCTGCTTTGTAAGCTTCTATCAATAGACTCAACCATTGTTTAGAATTCTAAGTATGACACATGAAGTGGTGGTTTCTATCTACACAGTATTTCATCGGGATTACACTTTGTAAAGGAACGAAAATTAGTATTATACTACCATTCATTAAGAGGTAGCCATTTAACCCATTCCTTCAGCCTTTCTGCTACATACATCTCAAATATGTTTCCAAGCTTCTATTTAAAATTTCAGTTTGGTCATTTGTTTGGGGGTGGCCACAAAACGAAACTTTAAGTTATGGAAGAACATCTTAGAGTTTAAAGGTTTTTATTTTAGTAGATTTAAAATCGAATATATAAAGTATAAATTTAGTTAAGATAGAAGCACTTGTATTGGAGAGGTGATAATTGATCATTAGTTTATTTGGAAGAGTAAGCGATTGATCGGTTTAGATACCTTCAATTAAACCATAAAAATTGAAGGTAAAATAAATAGTGATGTTGTTAGTAGGATCCAAGTATGATGGATAAGGTGATGTATCCGGTATGTTATGTGTAGGACTGTAAATGAACCGAGCTGAATTGAATAGTAGTCTATTCAAGTTTATGTTCATTTACTAAAATTGAGCTCGAGCGTGAGCTTATTCGAGCGTGGTTCGCCAACACGAAGGCTTGTTTTGGTTTGGTTTATGTGGTTTACGAACGAGCTCATTAATGTGCTCGCTAATAAGCTCATATATATTTGAGTTCACGAACATAAAAATTATAAACAATCTCTTATATATCAAGGATATTAATGTATTAACGAATAAGCTTACAATCATGGCAATATATATTTTAAGTGGAAAGTTTTAAAACTTTGGTAGTGGGACATTGTCACATTCACCTCAAAGAATACAAGATATAGCTGTGATTATTTGAGATTTCGTTGCGGTGAAAGAGACATGCCATTGTTTACGAATCACGGTATTTGACATGCACGACAATAGGTGTGAGTTTAATTGTTGCTGTTTAAACCGCGACTAAATGTTTTTAGAATTTAAAAAAGTTTCAGATTCTCCATTTTATAATTATTAAAGCTTATAAATAAAATATTAATTCATCTAATGTAATATATACATTTATTCCAGTATTATACCACACAACATAACAAATAATATTATATTTAAAAATACAATAATCAACCACATGGATATTAAAAAATAATTCAATCTTATAGAAACACAAATAAAATATATAGTAATATCTAATGAAAATATCAAATATAATATAATCACATTGAATATTCACAGAAATACAATAATTTTATCCATAAATGATACAAAAATACTATAATGCTTCATGGTGCATATCCACAGAAATAACTATATTTACATGATATTGAAAATAATACATGATAGTTGAAATAAAATATGTGTAATTCAACTCTTATCTTTTGAATCTTTATCCTCGACATTATCATCCTCATCTTATTTCTCATCCTCCGCATCATCTTGCATCTGAAAAGTATATTACGTCAGAAGAAAATAAAAAGTTGTAATTTGCATTTAAAGTTTTAAGCTTTTTCATGTTGAAATGCAAGCCATCTAATAATTGATATATTATCTTCCGATCACTACAAGAATCATCCCCAAAATATATTGTTATAGAATAAAATGCTAACTGTCGAAATTAAAATCTTCATGCAAACATTTAGAAAGTTGGTTCACATAAAATGAAATTTCGTCAAATTCTAAGCACCAACATGGATTCCACCAAGCCTACGATATTATTTCAGCAAAATGAAAGCCATAGAATTATGATGGAAGAGGAGTAGGTCAAAATCAACTTAGTCAGATGTCATGTTGAAAGATTTGGAAAAATTAGAGTCATACAGTTTTGAACAATACAAAAACATCTAAACTATTCCAAATTAACAAAATCCATATTGATTTTACCAACATATCAACTACAAAAAATCACCTCATACATATATAATGTATTATATCAAATAGTTATGAAAAGTGAAGAAACATTATGAATCATTCAATTCATATAATGTTTTTGCAATGTTTAATTGTATTAGACTCACATTTATTGAAAAATAAAATATTATCTAACTAGAAAATATAAAAATTATTTGGAATCTAAATTTAAGCAACACTACAAATTAGGCTATAGTCTAATAATGAGGTCAGAATATGTGACAAGGAGATGAGTTCGATTTCAAAAGCAAGGTTTTGTTTATACGAGACAGTAGATAATTACAAAATGAAAAATCTGAAAACTAACATTTTAACATTTAAACACCTATCTTAGCGAAATAAAAGAATAACCACATGTAACACAGATTTGTCTTCAAAAAATACAAATTAAGATTATGCAGTCCAAAGAAATTAGAACATATTTGTATAAAATAAGAGAAAAAAGATAAAAATCTATACCTTAAATAGAACCTCAATCCACAATTGAAACAGTCACAATCCACTTTTCTGACTCCTAGCCGAATCGCTGCTCCTGCACGAAAGCCAACTGCCACTTCAGGTTCAATTTGCGGCCCTTGCTCTGAAATCCATAGTGAAGAAGGCGCAAGCTGTAAGAGGGCTCAAGTTGTAGATGGAGATCACCAGGCGCGATCAGCGGAGGAGGACGATTTGTCTAGATGGGGATCAGTAGAGGATGCCGGACGTAGATGGTGTGGAGTGGTAGAATCAAACAGAAGAGGATCGATGTGGTTGCGATTTTCGAGCAGAGGGGGTGAGGCAAGAGCTGGCTGAACAAAGATTGACGGAGGAGCCTGAACAGAGGCCCGATGACGTGAGAGGTGGGGCTAACGATGAATATCAGCGCTGGATGGGATGCGTAGGGCGAAGCTAGGGCTCTCGAGCATCAATCGGATGGAGATTAGCGCAGGTCTTTGATGGCCTACAAAGGAGGTCGGCCGGATGTCGCGGGTCCTTGATAGTGTTCAAGGAGGCCGGCCGGATGTTGCGAGGCTTGACGAAGAAGAAGGGGATGCTAGGGTTCTCAGGCCTAAGGAGGCACAAAGAAAGATGGCATTTTTGACTTGTAAGAAATGTTATTTTGCTACAGTTTGAACCGTGGCTATAGCTCTTATCGCGGTTTGATTTAGCCATGATTCACACCACAATTACAAGGAATTATTGGTCGCAGTTTTCAAACTGTAACTGCTAAATTTTTTTTTAGTAGTGATTAATGAGAAAACTGATTTTATGTAGTTGATAGTTGCTAGTTGCTAGTTGCTAGTTGCTAGTTGCATCTGCAAGGTTGCAAAAGATGTACTAATAGAATCTAAAATAAATCCCTGATAATAAAGATGTTTAGTGGTCAAAACAAAATGTATATAAAAAGATTAAATAGAAGAAGCTTTGCTATAAAGACTGATATAAATGCAATGGCATAGATAATTGAAAGAAAAATAAACTGGTGGTCCAAGAAAGTAGTTTGTACTGTAAAGAATGTGATTTTTAAAGATCTATATAAGTAGTTGAAACTAAAGAAAGAGAAAATTGCATATCCAGACTTATTAATGTAAAAGAAATACTGTTCCTCCTCCATCGGTCGCGGCGGCCCCAGAGTTACTTCCGCCGG
Organism: Apostasia ramifera; assembly: GCA_019297695.1. Classification (NCBI taxonomy): domain Eukaryota; kingdom Viridiplantae; phylum Streptophyta; class Magnoliopsida; order Asparagales; family Orchidaceae; genus Apostasia; species Apostasia ramifera. Next base: position 117,751 of record JAEMOT010003655.1, read on the forward strand.
TAGCGGCGATCCCTGCTCCACCTCCCCTGGCTGCTGGAGCTTCCGCGCCAGCACCTCCGGTCGCAGCACCCTCCGTCCAGTCTTCTGGTTCCTCCAGACCACCCAGGCGTCCTTTCCGCCTCCAGGAGGCTCGCCAAAACTCACTCCTACCTTGTCCTCTACCACAACCTGCTTTCCTCCCACCTGCCTTTCCTCCTTTCCTTGCCGGAAGAGACCCCCTCTTTCCGGGCGTTCAGGCCCCTCGTCATGGGCCTGACCCCTTTTTTGGGCCGATGGATGGAAATGCCCCTTTTTCCGATGCCATCCGTTTAGCCCCGGTCCCAGAGGACTTCAGACCCCCCAGACTGGAAGTCTATAGGTGTGTGACAGATCCCCGTGAGCATGTGCAGGGATTTGAAGCCGCAGTCCGTTACCGCTAGCCGGACGAAGCCACAAGGTGTCACCTCCTGGCCAACACCCTGAAGGGGGCGGCGTTCAGCTGTGGCAAGCGGGTGATTGAATGCTTTGGAGAAATCAATACAGCAAGGTTGGAACTTAGAAGAAAACCAGACTATTCAATCAAGGTGATTAGACCGTCCGATTACGATTCTCAAACACATGGAAATCGCCCCATCAGATCGGACTGCATGATGAGCAATCGAACTATCAGTTCTTGTGTAACAAACCAGCTTATTTTGGTGGATTCGTTTGTTTCAAAGACTTCTATATAAAAAGGTTAATGTATGTATAGAATTAGATCTTTTAGAATATCCTTGATCTAAAGAGGTTATTCCAAGGTTTGAGTGTTAAGGTGAGATCTATTGCAATCCCTTTCTAGAAAGTCTTAAGGAATAGTTGAACTTCTCCTAGTGCGGCCATGATTTTTTCCCCAAATTTGGTGTTTTTCTCGTAGAAAAACTTAACTCAAGTGAAATGCATTAAAGATGTGGGTCATAAAGTAATTTTTAAGTAAAAGGATATCCAATATAGATAAATTATTTTAAAAAGCTTTTTAATAAAGGTCGTGAAAATACAACTGATCTTACTGAACTTATTTTAAAAAAAAATAAAAATTACTTTTATATTTGATGTATTCGTAAGGCCGAAGTTTAGGAAGCTTTAAAAATGATGAAGTGTAAAAAAGTAGAATCTAGTGATATTTTAATAGATATTTGAAAATATATCTGAGATTTTAGAAAGTTTTTAATAAAACTTTAAGGGAAGAATTTTAGAAAGTTTTTAGAAAAAAAAGAGTTCGTATTACTTATAGTCAAATTATTAGAGATGTATGAAAAGACTGTTATTTGTGTTCGGACACAATAAGGTTTGATTAAAGATTTTTCTATTACATTTAGTTTACATTAAGGCCCAGCTTTAAGTTTATATCTTTTATATTGATTATGAAGGTCCTGAGTACATTCAAGAAAAGTATTTTAATGTGTGCTTTTTGCAGATAATATTTTTCTTGATATGAGTAAAGATGGGGCTAAGATGAAACTAGAGTTATGAAAAAATACCTTAAGAGTTTAAAGATTTTTATTTTAGTAGATCAAAAATTTATTATATGGAGTGTTAATTTAGTCAATATAGAAGCACTTATATTGGCCAGATGACGATTGGTGATTAAGTTATTAGGAACAGTGAGCGGTTTAGATATTTTGAATCAATTACACGAAATGATAGTAAAATAGATAGTAATGTTATCAATAAAATGCAAGTAAAATAAAATGAAAAAATATATTTGATATATTGTGTAATAGAAAAATTCTCCTTAGACTTTAAGATAAATTTTATATAGCAATAATAAGATCAACGATATTATATGTGGTATTGAATGCTGACATGTAAAGTAGAAATATACAAATAAAATAAGTATCGTAGAAATGAGACATTAAGGTGGATGAGTAGGTATATATGGAAGGATAATGAAAAATAAATATATCCGTGAGATAGTTGGACAATTGATGACAAACTATAAAAAATCAGTTTAGATGACTTGGACATAAATTGTAGGTTTATGAAAGCTCTAGTAAGGGAGTTATTTTATTAAATATTTTTTATATAAAAAGAAAAAGAGAAAGATCAAATAAGATACGACAGAAAACTATTAAAAAGAATCTTACATATTAAGAGATAAATAAGGATTTATTATTTGACAGAGTGTAGTGAAAACAAATGATAGAGTGTAGTTGATCACACTTAGTGGGATTAAAGCTTAGATATTGTAATAAATAACATATACTAAAATCTCTAAAAGTGCCATTAGTTGAGCTCTAAAAGAGCATCATATTGAGCTTTATAATCGAGCAAGTTTATAAATTTCATATGAATAATTTATGAACATTAATGAACTGAATGTTAGTATTTCAAATTTGTTCATTTACCAATCGACCTTTTAGAATTATGTTCAAGCTTGTTTGTTAATATTGACGAACCAAACATAAACGAGCTCTTATTGAACCAAACTTTGAGTTGTTCCTCAAACGCTCGGTTTATTTACAACCTTAGTTATGTGGTACAAAAATTCTTTTTTGGTTTAAATATAGATTTTATATAATAGTAATAAGACCAGCGATGTTATATGATATGGAATGTTGGTTTACAAAGTAAAAACATATAAATAAATAATTACTGCAAAGATGAAAGTACTATAGTGGATGAATGAGTATACACAGGACTAGATGAGGAACGAGTACATCCGTTAAAATGTTAGAGTAACCTCAACTAAGGATATGCTCAGAGAGAGTTGCTTAGATGGTTAAAACTTATAAATTGTAGATCAATAAAAGCTCCAATAAGGAGTCTTAGGTTTAGATCTTTCCCATATAAAAAGAAGAAGAGAAAGACCAAAAAGTTACATAAAAAAATTATAAGGAATTATCTTACATATTTGAAGCTAAATGAGGAGCTATTATTTAATGAAGTATAATGAAAACAAATGATTTATGTAGCTGACCCCACTTAATAGGTAAGGCCTTAGTAGTTGTTGTAATCCAATTTGCTAGAATGCTTGAGCTAGAGCATTCTTCAAGCAAGTTTTGCCAAATCTATTAGTAGATGATGAACACGTTAATGTTGATTGAATTGAATTAAAGAGGAGGGAAGAATTTCAGTCATCCATTGAGTTAAAAAATGAAGATGGATATTCTTGTGTAGATAGTGTGATAAAAATATTATGATTATCAGTTAGGGTAATAAATGGATTGCAATTAACATGATATTTCTTCTTTGCTCACAAATTTTTATTTTTATGGCGGTAGGATTGACAATTTTTAATTAGAGGGCTTGGAGGTTGTGGTGCACCTCTTTGAGGGCGTGGCTGCATTACTTTTGTATTTAGCATTTGAGGAAACTGAGTCCCATCCCCAATTGCTACTGCGACATTGGGGGTAGTCTTAGATTACTGTAATCACATGGAGGGGATGATGACTAGAGCATGAGGCTTAGGCAAGTAATGGTAATCTGACTGTGACGGTCGGGAGGGCCCATTACTGGGTAGTTCCATCCCTCTCGATAAGGCAAGGGGTGCATAGGGGGCACACGTTCCATGATCCCCAACCGTGCAACCATGACATATGATCATAGGTGACGGCATGTACATAGGACCAAAGTCCATTTCTTTAATATTTTTTTTCATTTTATCATATGTTTGATATCTTTTTAATTTGTTGATTTAGTGATATTTGGGCCTCGTGAGATCTTATGCTTGGCATGAGGGGTCATTGTGAGGGGTTCATGGTTGTGTTGGAAGCACATGCGAATGATTTTTGAGATTTGTATATTTGTGTAATTTGAAGCACTTTAATTAAGGTCAAAATAAATTATGCTTTAAAATAATATGGTGTACTTATAAATATATCAAGACAGATAAAGGTTGCAGTGTGCATAAAAAGATGCATTTTTCATCTATCAAGTCTACACGATCATTATATTTGTATATGTAATGAATTCTGTATCATATATATATATATATATATATATATATATTATGCATCAATTTTCAGCATCAGTTTGTATTTTTTCAGTGTGAGATTATCTGTCGGTTCGCATTGGTTTGCATGACTTGTTTTGGAATACTCCACATTAACATCAGTTTATCTTTTGCCATTCTCGATATTTCTTTATCTGCATCGATTTTGTTTACTGATGCTAATAATCAATTTGCAGGCTGATGCTGATGACTTCGATAGCGTTGAGTAATAAGACTGTCATTGATGATATTATCAACATCGGTTTGTAAGTTGATGTCGATAACCTTATTAATATCAGTTTCAAGAATTGACATTGATAAGATTATTAGAGTCGGCTAAAAAAAGGCACTGATATGCTATTGATATTAATTTTTTGGGCAATCTTGTAAGTGTTCGTCAGTTTATTTGATGTTAATAAAAGGTAAACAAATGCTAATATTATTATTTACATAGGTTTTTGTAATTTTTTATTATTCAATTCTTTCAGAAAAAACAATGACAAATGTTAGCAAGGCATGAGTTTTAGCATGTTATCAGCATAGTTTTTTGCTAATGTTGATGTCCAATATTGTTGTAATTTTGGTGGAAGCAATCTTCAAGGAAGGATTTGTGATAACTGTCCCCACGACCAATAATCTTTGATACATCATTGTCCATACTGACAACTCTGAAGTTGCTCGACATATAATACAAAATGATTCTTTTTGACTTGCCGTATGTTATGATACTCTAGAGTCAACAATCCATATTACATCTTGGTGATGTCAAAGATCTCTACTCATAGGTGGTAAGAAGTTTGATCTACATCATGCAATGTAAGAGACAAACATTGCTAATGTTGTTTGAGTTTTTAAAAGGTTACTTTTCAACACAGGAAAAGAACATTAGGTAGTAGTTAAATGAATCCTCCAATAATTTTGAGGCAAATCCTTGTGTTTAGGAAAGGAGCAGCCTAAGATTTTAGGCTACTCAAATAAAAATATAGTCGAAGATGTCGACTTGATGAAGTCAACTTAGGTGTATCTGCTCACACTCGAAGAGGGAGCTATTGTAGTGGTAGTTAAAGCTGTAGAAATGCATGGCACATTTGAAGAAGAAGGCTGAGTTGATTGCAAATTGGGAGACATATAAGACAAATATTCCTTGCATTGTGATAGTTGTAGTGTTATCTAGTTTGCAAAAAATATTAGTTCACTCAAACGACAAAGCACATTGAAGTCCACTATCACTAGATAAGGGACATGCTCTAAAATAAAATTTTATTGCAAAAAAGATGTAACAAAAATTTAGACATCATGCGTACGAAGTGAATAACAAGAACCAAACATAAATTTAGAGGACTACAGGAAGCTTGGAAGTTGGGACCCATCTAATAACTCGAGAGGGGTTTTATTGGGGATTTCTTCTTATGAAGAATAAAAGGAAGTCAAGAAAGCTAGTCGAAAAGCTTCTTGAAGAATGCTATCGTCAAATTAGACTCATCATATTTTGTATTGAGCGCCGAGAGTTCTCGATGAAGAGAAACCTTGATTGGGATTGAACTAAATGATTGAAACATATGAATTACACGAGGCTTGGAACCTCTTATAAGGAAGTTGCAAACAAGGATAACTGAACCTTTTACGAGGAATGCCTCAAAGGAAGCAACTTTTAAGGAGTGGTTTCGAATCTTCAAGGAATGATTCATAAATTTTAAAGAGTTGCTCATTAAGCTATTCACAGAGAAGGGACTTTCTCAATAGAATAAAACATGTATTCTAGAAAGTTGGAGAATATTAGACAGTTATGGTAGAGTGACCATTTTAGTCCATTACAAACTGTTGTGTAAGAGTGGTTGCAAGCTTGCACCAAGATAGCTATGTGCAAGGGAACTTTTGGCCAAACACATGAGAATAGGTTTCCCCATTCTTCTACTATAAAAGTGTAAAGATCAGTAACATGTGTGTGTGGTTAATGCTGAGTTATGTTAGAAAGCTTCAATAGTATTTCTTTCCAAGGGAGAAGTCCAACGATGGAGATCTAAACATAGGTAATCCAGTCTTTAGAGAACTTTCATCGAAGAAGAAGATGAATAGAGAAGAAGCCTTTGTTTCGTCCAAGAGTCGTGTTATTGGATACCTACTTAAATACATGCTTGAACCTCTGTAATCGATCATGTGGTCTAGAGAACTAGACAGTCAGGTTGTCCACCAGACTGTTTAACTTTGTTTGATCGGATAGTCTATTATAAAAGTCGAATGGTCTAGCCTGCATCTTAATGTCATTTATGTGCGGTGGGGCTTCCAACACGAGTGGGATAGCGTCATTGTTGTACATATTTTTTGTAATTATTCAACATATATTAATAAATGGATATTAGATCATTCTAAAAAATTTCTAATATTTTTTTACTTCAAATACTTAATAGACCTGGATGTAAAAATTTCATAATAAACTCCTTGATTATATTAAAATGAAAATTTCAATCTAAAATGATGGTACAGAATTTTGATATATTTCATCTAGCCTTTTAAAATTTGGATACATTTAAATTTATGATTAAACCACTACAAGGAGCTATTATAATTTAAACACGTTAATTCTTTTATCTAATATAACAATTCCGCATAATATTTCCCAAATAAAATATTTATGCGGCCCTCCTCACAGTTGATGCCATGCGACTGTTAAAAATGGTGAGCTATATAGCTCACGCTTTTTGGAGGAATTTTGCGAGTACCGCGAGCGCTCGCCGCATAACAGTCAGAATATTTATTTTTATGCGAATAAGCTGCGAATAGTTATCTACTCCTGTCATGCATTTAAATGTCAGATTTTTTCGGATAATTATGATTATTTTTCTTCACAAACACAAAATAATATATATAAATTAAAGGTAACAAATTAAAAATTAAAAAAATATTGATTTTTAAGGTACAAGAATTTATACATGTTAGTTTATATAATTTGAATCGTCACACAAAGGTTTGAGAGTTTCAAATTTTATTATTATTTTATAGTATATTATATAGTTTAATTTGAGAATAAAATATTAAAATATAGATAAAAATATTATATGTCCTGACAAATCAACTTAAATATAAATTTTATTAAGTTGATCGTGAAATTATTATTTTCAAAAAAATTAAATATATGATCAAACATCAAAAAAAACATATTTGGATGTATTTTCAATTGCTTTAATAAACTGAACTTTAATTTTAAATACTTAAAAGTATTTTTAAATTTTAATACTTTAACATATTTTTAAGTTTATAGTAACTTTCAAAAAAGATTTATATGAATAATCTAGATAGCTGATTATTATTTTGTTCATCGGCATAAAATTAAGGATCTATTTTAAAAGCTCGAATAGAATTACTTTAAAAATAATCATATAATCATATAATGTATATATATTTTTAATTATTAAAGGTATATTAATAATGTATTTCGTCTATTCTAAAAAATTTCTAATATTTTTTGTTTTAAATACTTGAAGACCTTAAAAATAAAAATTTCATAAAAAAATTATGATTATATTAAAATGAAAATTTCAATCTAAAAGATGATGGTATAGAATCTTGATATATTTTATCCAGCCTTTTTAAAATTTGATAGCATTTAAATTTATGATTAAACCACTACAAAGAGGACATTAAATCGTTTTTTAGCACGTTAATCCTTTTATCTAATATAACAATTCCGCATAATATTTCTCAACTTAAATATTTATGCGGCCCTCCTCACAGTTGATGCCATGCGACTGTTAAAAATGGTGAGCTATCGCATGGCCCTCCTCAACTCACGCTTTTTGGAGGAATTTTGCAACTATCGCATGCGCTCGCCGCATAAAAGTTAGAAAAATTATTTTTATGCGGATAAGCCGCGAACTATTACACTTGCGCCTAACTCTCAACCGCCATGATGTATTTAAATGTCAGATTTTTTTGAACAATAAAGTTTATTTTTTTTCTTCAAAGACACAAAATAAAAAATAGAAATTAACGATAACAAAATAAAAATTAAAAGAATATTGTTAAAAAAATAACTATAGGACATGTTTATTTGGTAATTAAAAATTAACTTAATTTAATTTTTAATTAGTATATCACATCACACATAAAATTTAATATTAAAAATTAAATTTATTTCATATTCTATACATATTATTAAAATAATAACTAATTTATATTATATTTCTTACTTATGCAAAAATTTATATCACATCTTCATATATCCCAACATAATAACTATTTACATCATTCACAAATTTTAATAAAAAAATATCTCTATTTAAGTTTAATTTTAATATTATTAAATTAAATCTTACAAACAAATAGAACTTTAAAATACTAGTATTCTTACATATTAGTTCATAAAATTTGGATCGTTACGCATAAATTCATGAGTTTCAAATTTCATTATCATTTAGTGTAGTTGTCTTATAGTATATAAAAAAATTAGATTGAAAATAAAAATGTTAATTATATGTCATGCCAATCAACTTAAATATTTTTTTTTGTTATGTTTAACCATTAAATTATTATTTTAAAATTTTAACTATATGATTAAGCACCAAAAATACATATTTGGGTACATTTTCAATTGCTTTTATAAACTGAACAATAAAGTTTATTATTTATTATATTTAATAATGAACTCTATTGATATTGTTTTTCTTCAAAGACACAAAATAAAAAAATAGAAATTTACGATAACAAAATAAAAATTAAAAGAATATTATTAAAAAAATAACTATAGGCCATGTTTATTTAGTATTTAAAAATTAACTTAATTTAATTTTAAATTGACATATTATATCACACATAAAATTTAATATTAAAAATTAAATTTATTTTATATTCTATACATATTATTAAAATAATAACTAACTTATATAATGTTCCTCACATATGCAAAACTTTATATCACATATCTCATACATAATAATTATTTACATCATTCATAAATTTTTATAAAAAAATATCTCTATTTAAATTTAATTTTAATATTATTAAATTAAATTTTACAAATAAATAGGATTTTAAAATACTAGTATTCTTACATATTAGTCCATAAAATTTGGATCATTAAGCATAAATTCATGAGTTTCAAATTTCATTATCATTTAGTGTAATTGTCTTATAGTATATTATATAATCTAATTTGAAAAAAAAAATAGACTGAAAATAAAAATGTTAATTATATGTCATGCCAATCAACTTAAACATTTGTTAAGTTTAACCATTAAATTATTATTTTAAAAATTTAACTATATGATTAAGCACCAAAAATACATATTTGGGTACATTTTCAATTGCTTTTATAAACTGAATTTTAAACTTTTTAAAATACAATTTAATTGCCTAAAGTTAAAAAGTGTTGATAAAAATTAATTTTTGAACCAAAAGAACTTTTAGGCAGTAGATTATTATTTTATAAACTCCCATAAAATTAAGGTTTTATTCCAGGTGCTAGAAAAGAATTACTCTAAAATATAATCTTATAATTAAACTTGTAATGCTATTTAAAAAAAAAAATTTACATACATGTTCTTGTAATTATAGAGCATGTATTAAAAATGTGTTACATCTGTTCTAAATTTTTTTTAATATTATTTACTTTAAAAATTTGAAGACCATAAAAGTAAAAATTTCATAAAAAATTATATGATTATATTAAAATGAAACTTTCAATCTAAACGATGATGGTATAAAATCTTGATATATTTTATCCAGCGTTTTAAATTTTGCATGCATTTTAAATTTATGATTAAACCACGTACATTAAATCGTTTTTTAGCTATTATAATTTAAACACGTTAATCTATGCATCTAATATAGCAATTCCGCATACTATTTCTTCTGTGAAATGTTTATGCGGCCGTCCTTACAGTTGATGCCGTGCGGCCGTCAAAAATTGTGAGTTATAACTCACGCTTTTTGGAGGAATTTTGCAAGCACAGCGCCTTTTGCCGCATAAATATCAGAATAATTGTTTTTATGGGGACACGCCGTCAACCATCACACTTGTGCTCTTCTGCAGCTGTCATGCATAAAATGCATGATTCTTTTTTATATTAAACTATGAACTCTGTCATTGTTATTTTTTTTGGAAGATATAAAATTTTTAAAAATTAATAACAAAATAGTAATTAAATAATATTTTTAAAAATATACCTTAGATTATTTTAAAAATTATTTATAGATCTCTAAGATAATGGTATTCATACAAGCTGTTCATATAATATAGATATTCATGAGTTTCAAATTTTGCCCATCTAAGTTGAGGGAAAAATATTAAATTGAAGACTTTCATAGATATATTGTGATGCCCGTGGCCGAAGAGACCGGGGAGCGATCGCCGGGTGATGTCCTAAGAGAAAATAAGATAAGAGTAAAACATACACATTGATCATATAGTGGCATATTGCATAACACCACACACAAATAAATGAGTAATTCAATCATTTGTCATCTAAATACAATATTAGAATTTCTTAAATATCATTGTTATCAAAATGTCTACATTATATATAAATTATTGTTTAATGGTAATAATTATTAGACACCAAAAACCTAAAAAAAATTTCCATAAAATAATTATTTATATTTATTTTCCAAACTCATTAAGAGAGGAGATAAAGTTACGGCCACACGAAGGCATGGTGTGACATGACATCAAAAAGTTGCTCGATTTTGGTTGCCATCTCTCACTGATCGCTCGATGGTACGCTGACAGCGACAGGTGCAGCTGGGAAACATCGTCTTTGATGTTGCTAGGAGATGATCTTGAAACATCGTGAACGATATTTGAGGAAATAGTGCTCCCACGGAGTCACGTGTACGGCTGAGATGCAGTGCTAGAACCACGTGTTAACATCAGCTCTCCGCATTGTCAAGGCGCGGACATTAATGTGAGTCCTGGATTGCGAACCATCGCGATTATGGACGCACTGCCCAAGGCCTGTCAGGATAAAGCCGGAGCGGCGCCCTGCTGATTCGCATTCTCCTCCACCAGCCTCTAAAAATCCTGCAAGGAAGGGAGTACATTGTTAGAGATGGCGAAAGGAAAAAAGTGGGCGATCTTGACGGATTTTCAGCTGAAGAAGAAGAGGGCTAGCAGCTCCTTGGTCAATGCCCCTCCCCCTGAGAAGAAGAGGGTCCTGGAGCCTCCTGAAGGGTCGCTGGAACGGGGGGTTGAAAAGGCCGTCGTGGTGCTCCAGGAAGAAGAAGCGGGAGCTCCGGTTGTGGATTTGAAGGGGGAGACGCTGCTGGCCAAGGTTGCTAGGGTTCTGGCGCGAACTTTGGAGTCTGTATAGGGACCTGCAGATGAGAAGGCGACAAAGGTGGTGGACATCTCTGACTCCCCAGTCAAGGCGTCTCGCGGAGGGAGCTGAGCGTAGTGCATCAGACGCTTGCGGGAGAAAAACTTGACCCAGAGAAGATTCTGCTCAAAGATGAAGATGTTGAGCAGCTCTTCCCTAAGGTAGGTGCTCCACCTGAAAAGGGGTTGATGAAGATGCCCCTGGTGGTGTGCGGTCCTACTCCCCTTGGCAAGCCACAACCTCCTCCTGTCAAAAGAGGAGGAACCCCTTTTCTCCCTCTTCCTTCGGCAGGTGCCGAGGATGAGAAGAAGAAGAAAGAGAAGGAAAAGAAGGAAGAGGGAGAGAAGGAGAAGGAGAGGGAGAGGAAGAAGGGGATCTCCCAGGTTGCCCCTGAAGTTACACTGGGCACTGAAGGGACAAGGCACAGCCTGGGGGATAGACTGTATGAAATAAGAAGAGGAGAAGAAAAAATTCTGACACCTCCCAGATTGTGGAGGTGGTAAAAAATATAGATAGGAGTATTGAGGAGAGGGAAGTGCACTATCTTAAGAGGATAGCGGAGCTGAAGAGTGCTTTGTCAGGAGCTACAGAGCACTCCTGAATCATCCAGGGAGAGGAGCTAAGGAGGTTGCACGACTTGGGAGAGAAGTTGGCCTCCTTAGCTCTCAACAATGCAGAATGGGCAGGCAAGGCCGAAGTCGCGAGGGGAGAGTTCCATCGCACTATTTTGGACATAGGCCAAGCCCTTTCCATCCACATCAAAGACCTCCAGAAAAGAATAAAGGAATTGTATGATGAAAAAGAGGCTTTGAGAAGGGAGAGGAATAAACTCAGAGGTGAAATGGCGGATGCCAAGGAAGCAGAGTCCAAGGTGAAGCAGATGGCCTTCGAGACCCATTGCCGGGACGAGTTGCTGAAGTCTGAAATACGCTCCATGCGCACCCTGATAGATAATGGCCTGGGATGGAAAGGGCGACGCATGGAGGACCTGGAGGAGGCAGTGAGGAGAGCGGCGAATATCGTCAGCTCTTCAGTCGTAGGTCACCATGTGAAGAGCCAAGCAGCCTTCGATGTTCTCCTGCAAACATTGGTAAATGTAAGTATTCTGAACCAGGAAAACATCAGGGGTCCAGCCGTTATTCCTTTCTGTGGCCCTAAGAGTCCAGATAGGTTTTTCGATGCTGGAAGCCACGGCTCAAGGGAAGTTCCCCCCATAGATGCCTACGCCGGCTGGGGATATCAGCCTGCTTCCCCCTGTAGAGGTCCTGACGAAGGCCAAAGTGCTCCTCCTGAAGCGCAGCAGCAGACTCCTCCCAAGGATTTGTAGTGACTTGCTTCATGTTCTTCTCATCTTCAGACTTATCACAGAACACATTTGATGGAATGATTGGAGAAGAGAGGTGTCCAAGTCATCTCCTGAGGGCACGCTGCTGGTTGGCGAGGAGAGGTATTGGCCGATCCGAAGGGAGGTCCTCCTCGTATTTCAGATTGACACTAAGCCGATAGTTGTCCAAGTTCTGAAGCCTTGTGTTTTTCTTTGATTTCATTATTTACCATGTACTCGAAGAGAATTGTAAAGTACAAAAAAATGAAAATTGTAACAAGTTTTGCCATGAATAAAATATATTCTTTTGAAAACTTGTTCTGAATGAATTCTGTAATGTATTCTCTTTCTTCTCTGTTCTTTTTTATTTGAAAAAGATACTATAAGTTCAACAGAAAGAAGAGAGCGAGAATTCAAAAGTAAATGGGGGTATAACGCATATGATAAAATTTGAGTTAAAAGTAAAAGGTTTATGCAACAGGGAACAAACTATCATTGTAAACGATGTTATGTTAGACAGGTGAAACATCAAGAAACGATAATTTGAGGAATAAAATGAACAGCACATTCTGATGTTTCGAAACATCGTGCACGATATCAAGAAGAGTGAAGATGAAAAGACACTTCGGTATCTGTGAGCCGCTTCGGGTTTCGAAACTGTCAGAAAAAGGATGGCCAGATCAAGCCTGCGCGTCGATCGATAAGATTAGACAGCCAGAAGATGAAGAGTCACAGCTGTTCCCCATAAAGCAATGGCTTAAGGAGAGAAGTTTGATACGCTAGCCTTCGTCTCAAACCCTGAAAATCCTCCTTACGCTTGCTCGTCGCAAAGCTTCACCATGGGGGGAAGAGATATTGAGTGGACCGATCTAGCCGAGCAGTTCCTGAGCGACTCCAGCTACCAGGAGAGTCTTCTGATGGAGCACGAAGTGCTCAATGTGACAAGGGGGTTTAGAGGAAACCCCAACCTCGTAGTTATCCAGCCCACCGCCGAGCTCCGATCGAATAGACCCCTCGAAGGAGCGGTGTGCGTCTACCGGGAGCAGGTGACGTATGGGATGATGCTCCCTCTGCAGCCAGAGTTCAGGGAAATCCTGAACTTGTACCAAATCGTGCCGGCGTAGCTCTCCCCCAACGCCGTTGCGTACATATACTCCTTGCTGAAGCTGTTGCAGGCTCAGGAGATACCATGGAGCTTGACGCTATTCAGGGGCCTCTTCAGTTAGATGGCGGTGCCTGGATAGGGAGGATGCCTGGCCCTGCGGTCGAAGTCGAGGTAGGCGATGTTCTCCGGGGCTAGTAGTTTCCACGCGGACTGGAGGGCCTACTACTTCTTGGTAAGAGGGGATTTGAGCATCCCTCTGAAGCCCGGAGTCTGCCCGCCTGAGTTCATCGGAGATGCCAGGTGGACGGCTGGGGAAGGGACCCTGAGGAACCTAGAGAGGCTAAATGGGCAAAACTGGCCCCTAAAGGACTTACCAAGCACGTGAAGAACGACATATCCCTATACGCGAAAGCTTTAGGGTATGCCATCTTCAAGGAGACAACCCCTCCCCCTGACACGGTTCTAATGAAGAGGGCCAGGAGAGGACAGCCCCCAACCACCCAACTCAGTAAAGAGATTACTGAAGTGGTGGAGCAAGAAGAGATAGAGGTTCTAGAGCCAGTTTGTGGCGGAACTGCCGTCGACGTGGTATCTTCTCCAGAGGATATCGCCGAAGACGAGAAAACTCAACCCGAGTTGTTCGAAGATACAGGCAAAGGGAAGGAGCCTGCAACAATAGCCAAGCCCAAGGTGAACCCCACAGATAATAAGGGGATTGTTTTTGGGGGAGATAAAGGAGAAGAGAAGGCCGAGGAGAAGGGCCAAAAGGGAGCCCTAGAGAAGGGAGCAGAGGGGGCGGCCGCGAGCCCCTGCGTAGACCTGGTGTAGAAGGAGGTCCTTAAGAGGAAGAGAGATACGAAGTGTGGAGCCCCCCTACTGCGTCAATTTCGCAGGGAGATACGGAGATGATAGTGCAAAGATTGATGTGGAGACATTAGAAAATGAGAGGAGATTAACAATACTCTCCCAGCAGTCATTCAGACGGAGCCACGCAGTCCTAAGGGCCATGGGGCTGGCCATAGGAGGTGGCCTAGTTACCAAGGATCTAGAGGAGAGGGTTGAGAAAACCTCGACGCCGGACACCTATGCCAATGTTGCCAACAGGATGGTCGCTGTAAAGGTTTCTCATAGTTCTCTTTACCTTCTTAATAACTGTTGGTTAAGGTGTTCTGACCCTGCTTTGTTTCTCAAGCACTTGCCCATCTGCCTCTACTTCTGAATAGAACTTTGAGGATGGAGGAGCAAGTAATCAAGCAAAGCCGTCTGATTCATCAACAAGGCGAGAAGATAGAAGCCCTGAAAGCCCAACTTGCAGCAAAGTCTTCTCAACACGATGCTTTGCAGGAGGAGAAGACTGAACTACAAGAGGAATTTGTAGTTCACAAGTCTGCAATGGGGGCACTGAAGGTGGACAACATGGCCTTGCGAGAGAAGTTGAATAAGGTCGTTGAAGACCAAGAGGCCAGCATCGCAGCAAAGTCTGCAGCGGCTGTGGAGGCCTACAAAATATGCTTACCCTGCAGGAAGGAGAGGTTAGAGGGGATCAAGAGAGCTTGGGAAGGTCTGGCTTCCACTTTGATCCGAGAGGGCAAGATCACTACGAATGACCTCGCAGAAGTGGAGCCCGTCTCATGCCTAGCCGCTGATCCAATTTACAGGGAAGAGGGACTGGACCTTACTGACGATCTTATCCAACAGATGTTTGAACTTTTGGATAAGATCGATAAGGGTCCTCCTTTTTAAATGTAAAATGAGAATGAATGTAACCTCCATTTTGTAATTTGAAGATGAATGAATGGAAAACTTTATTTACATACCTATCTTTTGTAATGTAAGATAAATAGGTACCTTGAATGATTGTGTACTGTGTCGTATGAAATGTATTTAAAACTTTGGCAGAACATAGTTTGATTTGAAAACCAATCTGCGAGAATAACCTCCATAACAAATTGAATCATATAGAGTACCTCTCGAGATTAAGTTTGATACCACACTTCTTTGCACATCTGCACAGGAAAGAAGTGATGATAATAGTGATCCTGCCTAGGAAGAGTCATCTGACCCGATGCCAAAAGGACTAAGATCGTCTGAAATATTATAATCGATGTTTGTACTTGAGGCATGGGCTGATCGAGTAGAAAGAGTATTTAAAGCTTTTGATTTGAAACCAAACTCCTTTATAAACCTACACAGGAAAGAAGTAATGATAATAGTGGAGATCCTGCCTAGGAGGAGTTATCTGACCCGATGCCAAAAGGACTTAGATCGTCTGAAACATAGTAATCGATGTTTGTACTTGAGGCATGGGCTGACCTCCGTTAAAGCAGCAGATCCTAGTGGGAGGCAAAAACACTCTGCTTAGGGGTACTTGTATCATGAGTAGATGGCAGGGACTGCCCTAAGGTTACAAGCAGGCCTTCTGGCCCTCCGCTAGCCAGGTGGGCTTATGAAGAGGCTCCAAGTATTGATAGGAGACCCCGCCTGCCTTAGGCGTGACTAGGTTCAGTGACCTTCGTATATGAATTATGAGTATAATGAAACATCGTGTACGAGGTGATAAAACCTTGGGTATGACGGTTGAAGTTGAGGTTAGAATCATACCTGCCGCACGATGTCTGAGCAATAAGTGATAAGCCAGTCGTGCTTTAGATAATATGAATACCTCAATATGAATTATCAATGTAAGGATTGACTCAGAATTCCGGAATATGAGATATATGAGCAAAGGTCCTTGCACATGAGGGGCTTTTGTTATCTGCTGGGACGATGATTAGGAATCGTTGAAGCTTCGGAATTCAGAACCCCGATATTAATGTAATCTCCAGAAAACCATAACAAAAGAATTTGGATGTATATTAATATAAAAGAATTCCTGATGAATCTGTACAAATGAATTCCATGTGTAAAGAATAAGAATGATCAGATGCCAGGGCTTAAGCATAGAACTTCTTTAGGTCATCCCCGCTCCACGTCCTAGGGAGTTGAATGTCATCAGAAGTCATAAGATAATACGCATTAGATCCCGCAATCTTGCGCACAATGTATGGGCCCTTCCAGTTGGGTTCAAGTTTGGGAACCCCCAAGTTGCTGCCCGCGAGTTGTCGTTTGAGCACCAGATCGCCCTGAGCAAAGTCTTTGGGGTTGACCCTGCGGTTGAAGTATCGTTTAACTTGGCGTTTATGCTCCAGATGTTTGAGCGCGGCCAACTACCTTTTCTGTTCCAAGAGATCTAGGTCAGCCCGTCATGACTCATCGTTCTCAGTTATCCAGGTTTGCAGATCTTTGGGATCGAAGTTGGCTGCTGCCTCCACTCTACGGGAGTAATGTTCCAGCTCAACAGGTATAACAACGTCCATCCCGAAGGCCAGAGAAAAAGGAGATTCCTGGGTAACTTCAGATGGGACAGTGTTATAAGCCCAGAGAGCGCCCGGTAGTTCATCTGGCCAGCGGGTTTTTGACACCATCGAGGCATTTCTTCAGAATATTCAGGATGTTTTTGTTGGCAGCTTCAGCTTGTCCGTTGGTATGAGGATGCCAGACGGAGGCATACTTGAGGTTGATCTGATGCTTGCCACAGAAGTCACGGATCAACTGATTGGCGAAGGGGGTGCCGTTATTTGTGATAATCACCATGAGAACACCATATCTGCAGACGATGTTTGCCCATAGGAAGTTCTCGACGTTCTGGGCAGTGGGTTGAGCAAAAGGCTTTGCTTCTATCCACTTTGTGAAGTAGTCAACAGCGACCAGCAGCCATTTGTAGCTCCGGATGGCAGTAGGCACTGGCCTCAAAAAGTCGAGCCCCCATACAGCGAAGGGCCAAGACGAGTTGATGGGCCTGAGGTAGCCAGCAGGTTGCCTCTGCATATCAGCGTAGTACTGGCATTGGGGACATTTTTCTACAAACGCCTGAGTGTCTTTGTGGATATTGGGCTAGAAGAATCTCTGGCACAAGATTCGCATGACCAAACTTTGACCACGAGCATGAGTTCCACACTCCCCTTTGTGAACGACCTCCATGACTTCTTGAGCTTCTTCAGGCCTCAAGCATTTTGTGAGTGGCCTGGCATAAGATCTTCTATACAGTTCCTTGTCAATGAGGACATATTTGGCGCATTTGAGCCTCAACCTTTTTGCTTCTTGTTGGTTGATAGGTTGGGCTCCATTCTTCAGATAGTTAACGATTTTATCCATCCAGCAAGGTATATGTTCAAAGCTATGGATCTCTGCACCCTCGTAGCTGGGCTTTTCGAATGTTTGATGCTAATGAAAGTTGGGGAGCCCCCCTTTGGCGAGATGATCTGCCACCTGGTTCTTCTCCCTAGGAACACGCGTTAAGGAGAATTCGTCGAAAGGACTGGGCCTTCACCAGATATTTCTTTAAAACCTCATCCTTTGTCTCATAAGCGCAATTCACTTGATTGTTGACCAACTGAGTCGCTGAATACTTGTATATGTTGCACTAACATCCCGAGGGCAAACTTCAGCCCCGCAATGAGAGCTTCATATTCTGCCTGATTGTTGGTAACTTTAAACTGAAGAGTTATCGCTCGATGTAAGGCGACTCCCATGGGGCTGGTTAGAAGGATTCTGATCCCTTGGGATTGGTGTCCAGAAGCGCCATCGATATGGAGAGACCAGAGTACGACCTTGCTTTTAGAGGGTAGTGGCTCTAAAGTGGAAAGTTCAGCAACAAAGTCGGCCAGCGCTTGAGCCTTGATCGCCGTCCGCGAAGTATATTTAATATCGAACTCGCCAAGTTCGATGGACCATTTGAGGAGCCTGCCTGAGACTTTGGGAGTGTGCAATATCTTTAGAAGGGGTTGATCAGTCACCACCTGAATAGTATGCGACTGAAAATATGGACGTAACTTCTGTGCTGCCATTAGGAGCGCAAGAGCGAGCTTCTCCAGCGTGGGATACCGAGTCTCAGTGTCCAGGAGTATATGGCTGACATAAAAGATAGGGCGCTGAATCCCCTTATCATCGTTCACGAGGACAGCTGGGACTGCTGCGTCCGACACCCCTAGGTAAAGGGAAAGAATCTCCCCTGCCCTAGGTGCCGCTAGCATTGGGACAGTAGTTAGGTATTTCTTCAGTTCCACGAAGGCAGCTTCACATTCATCAGTCCACTTGCCCCTCTTGCCGTTGCGAAGACACTGGAAGAACGGCAAATATCGATCACCAACCTTGGAGATGAACCTTCCCAGACTGTTAACTCGGCCGACCAGCTTTTGAATCTCCTTCAATGATCGGGGGGAAGGCATGTAGAGAACCGCCGATATCTTGTCTGGGTTGGCCTCTATCCCTCTGGTTGATACTAGGTAACCCAGAAATTTTCCTAAGACCGCGCTAAAAGTACACTTGGCAGGATTGAGCTTGAGGTTGAACCTTCGGAGAGTGTCGAACGTCTCTCTGAGGTCGGCAAGATGTTCCTTCATGCTCCGACTTTTGACTAGGATGTCGTCAACATATGCTTCAAAATTCCTCCCCCTTTGATTCTTGAACACGGTATCTATCATTCGCTGGTAAGTGGCACCAGCGTTCTTGAGACCAAAGAGCATGACATCATAACAGTACGTGCCAAAGTCAGTGATGAAGGCAATTTTTTCTTCGTCTTCTCTGGCCATTTGGATTTGATGATATCCAGAAAAGGTATCTAGAAAGCTCATGACGTCGTACCCAGAGGTACGATCCACCATCATGTCAATGCGTGGCAAAAGATAGGTATCCTTGGGACAAGCTTGATTGAGCGCCCGGAAGTCTACGCACATTCTCCACATCTCGTTGGCTTTTTTTACTATGACAATGTTGGTAAGCCACTGTGGGTATTGGACTTTCCTAATGTATCCTGCCTTCAACAATTTGTTAACCTCCTCCTTGATGGCGTTCTGCCTCTCTCTTGCCATGACCCCCTTCTTTTATTTTATGAAGGTTACATCAGCAGACACATTCAAATGATGCTCACAGATAGCCCTATCAACTCCTGAGATATCTTCAGGGGACCAAGCAAAGGCATCTATGTACTCAGAAAGCAAAGCAGTGACGTCTGCTTGCTGCTTATCATTCATAGAGGAAGATACATTTACAACCTTAGAAGAATCCTCTCCCCCCAGGTTGAGACTCCCTGGGGTCCAGATGATCAACGACGACCTGCGCGGCGATCTGGAAACATCGGGTTGCCTGCCTGAGGTCTCCTCTGATGGTGACAACGCCGCTGGAGGTAGGGAACTTCGCGCAGAGGTGTGGCGTAGAGATCACCATCCCGAAGGAGTTGAGAGTTGTTCTCCCGAGGATGACGTTGTAGCCTGACTTGGATCTGATGACAGCGAAGTTTATCATGCTCATGGCGTGACCGTTGTCGTTACAGAAAGAGACCGACAGGGAGATGAATCCGAGCGGCTGAACTCTCTTTCCGGAGAAACCTAACAAAGTGGTTCCTGCACGAAGGATGTTTGTTTCCTTGAGCCCCATCTGGAGGAAGGCGGACTCAAACAGGATATCGGTCGCGCTTCCTGAGGCAAGGAGTACTCGCCGCACGTCGAAATCGGCGAACGGGCAATGACCACTATAGGGTAGTTTTGAGGGTTGCCTTGATGAGGGAGATCTTCATGACAGAAAGTGAGTGGGATAGAGGAAGAGGGCTGATGGGAGATGCCACCTACTTCAATCGTCTGGCGGCGAGCAACGGCAAGATCAACGCTAAAGATGACGTTGATTGTTCTTGCAGCAGGGAGGTAGGATCGCATCGGCTGGCTGGAGCCTGGCGATGGTAAGACCTGGGTTGGAGCCCCCACGTCTTCTGGGGCCTTGCCCTTCTGAGCAATACTGGATGCAAGGGCCATCAGCATGAATTCTTCGAGTTTGCCCTGATCAGCAAGCTTGTTGAGTAGGGCTCTCAATGCGCGGCACCTGTGAAGCTTGTGCCCATAGTTCCCATGGAACTCGTAGTAGTTCTTCAGATCCACTCTGGCCGGCAGTGTTGGTTTGGGCCCTGCAGGGCGAACCCAACCCTGTTTGACGGTCGCCACATAGACTTCAGTAAGCGGCTGAGAGAAGAAATGCTTCTGGTCATGGGTCTGTCGTGGCCTCCTTTCATCCCTGCCTTGGTTCTTGCCCCTGCGATTCATCGTGGACGATGGTTCGTCACTCTGATGTTTCCTCTTGTTCTCCTTCTTAGCTCCAGAAACATCGGGGGAAGAGGCATCAGCATCTTCCAGCAGTACAAACTGGCTGGCCCTAGCAACCAGCTCCGGGTAGCTCCGAGGTTTCACTAGTTGTAGGGACTTGAACAAGTCCCCGCTCTTAAGACCCCTCCGATAGTTGTGCATGGCTGCAGCGGGATCAACGTCTTCCGCTTCTGCTGCTGCAGCGAAGAAGTTGTTGGTGCAGTCCCGCAGACTTTCCTTCTCGCCCAGCTTGATGTTGGCAAGCACCATATTGGAGACAACCATTCTAGTCCGGCCGATGAAGTGGGCGATGAGTTCCCACTTCAAATGCTCATAGGAACCAATGTGACCCCTGGGCAGCTTGACGAACCAGCTGAAAGCCGCCCCTTTCAGAGTGTTGGCCAAGAGGTGACATTTTGTGGCTTCATCGGGTTGGCGATAGCAGACAGCAGCTTTAAACCTCTGGATGTGCTCATGGGGGTCAGTAGTACCCCTGTAGGCTTCAAGTCGAGGTGGCCTTAAGTCTTCTGGGACTGGCGCCTGCTTGATAGCATCAGAGAAAGAGGCATTGCTATGCAGCAAGCCAAAGAAAGGGTCAGGTCCGTACTGGAGGGCTTGAGCACCTGGGAAGAAAGGGTTCCGCCCAGAGAGGAAAGGAGGGAAAGCAGGGTGAGGAGGCGGATATGGGAGAAATGGTTGAATAGAATTTTGGTTCTGGTGAACTTCCTGAGGAGGAAGAAGGTGTCTGGGCGGCTGAGAAGAACCAGACGACTGAACGGAAGGTGCCGTGACCGGCGGGAGAGGAATAGGAGCCACCGTAATCGGCAAGAGAGGATCACGGGCCGCCGCAACCGGCGGGAAAGGCGCAGGAGCCGCCGCAACCGGCGGGAGTGGCGCAGGAGCCGCCGCAACCTCTGGAGGAAGAAGCAGATCCGACGCGACGCCAAATCGATACTGTACCTTCTTCTTGTGACCTTGATACTCTCTCCCACCAAGACTTTTGAATGCAACGGACTTTTCCTTTTCCTCCATTGCCAGCAATCGAGCTTCACGTTCTTGGCCCTTTCCGCTTGTATCATCCGGGAAAGAGCCGCCAGAAATTTTCGGCGATATAACTATCTATCAAACACTCGAATTTTTATATTTAAATAATAATTATATAATTATATGTATTAAATTGAAATACCTAAAATACTTATATTAGAAGAATTCAATTAAATACCTAAAATTAGATAATAATTTATTTCATATCAAAATAAAAATTACTTAAATACAGTTTAAATACTTTAATATGGAATGCATTTAACATAATCAGTAAACGAACTATAAATATTGAGATGATTTGGATTTGGGTTCTGCAAATAATTTTATAAATTATAATATTTGCATACTTATATTAGTTATAATATTTAGTAAGTATTTCGTTAAATCACATTAATATATCATCTAATAGTTATCTAATTACTTCTACTAGATTGAAATATCTTGATATAAAATAAATTATTATTATTTAATATCAAGTATTTGATCAAATTATTTTGATATATTATATAATAGTTGTATAATTACATGTATTTTATTTCAATACTTTAATAAAGAAAAAATTATTATCTAAATATAAGTATTTAGTTGAATTCTCTTATTATATCAAAAAATAATTGTGTTATTACATGTATTCTATTGAAATATCGAGACAGAATGAACTAATATTTAACGGCAAGTATTTATTTGCATTACATCAATGCATCATCTAAAAGTTATATAATTGCTTGTATTAGATTGAAATACCCAAATATGGAATGTCTTGTATTAGATTGAAATACCCAAATATGGAATGTATTATTATTTAATATCAAGTATTCAATCAAATTATTTTGATATATTATGTAATAGTCAAGTGATTGCGTGCATTTCATTTAAATACTTTGATATAGAATAAATTATTATTAAATTGTAAGTATTTGACTAAATTCTCTTATTACATCTGATAATTATTATATTATTGCATGTCTTTAGTTAAAATGCTTAAATCTGGAATGAATTCATGTTTAATAATAAGTATTCAATCAAATTACATTGATATATCATCTAATAATTATATAATTATCTATTTTAAAATAAAATACCATAATATGAAATTATTATTGTCTAACGCCAAATATTCAATTGAATTATCTTGATGTTGATATGGGATATAGGGGGTCCCACGAGGAGTAGAAGAAGAGGAGAGTCTTGAGAGACGGCGACGCGTAGATGGCTAAAATCTGCTGATTGAGGCTTAGAAGAAGAAAATAGCATCCAGAAAAGCACACAGAGGATTTAAGGTAGTTTAGGGATGAGATCCACTACGTCCACCGAGACGAGCTCAAAATGTTTCACTATATCTCAAAGAAAAAAGCCGCTCAGACCAAGTACAGAGATGACCAGAGCTTAGAAAGAAAATGGCTCACCTGTACGGAGGGAGAAAATGAAAAAAAAAAGAAGAAGATCTCTGTGCGACCCCTCATCCTTGGTTCTTGCTCCCCTCCCTCTCTTTCCTTGAAGCTCTGTTCAATGATATTTATAGGGCGTAGTGCTGATTTTCCTGAGTGAGATACACGCTTGGAATTTAAGCCCATACTGGCGATCCCACATCTGTCGATCTTGGGGAAGGCCGGTAGTAGTGGGTGAAGCAAGTGGCTTGTCTTCGCGCCTTATGGGAACTCGCAGCGATTGGAGCATGAGGCTCCTTGGTTTGTGTGCCTCATGGAGACTTGCAGGGGTTGGTGGAGGCCCACGCTGTCAGGGTGTTTTGAATGAATCCGGCGAAACATCGTGAACGATGGTATGCACATTTGAATCATGTCCGATGATTAGCAATTTTGTAGCTGTAACCTCGTGGCAAATGTTTGGTGGCTCGATGTCTGCAAGGAAAGGAACTTGGTTAACAAAATATTATACTAAATATTTGCCACGTGTACGGCTGTGATGCAGCACTGGAGCCACATATCAACACTTGATATATAGAATAGTAATTATATAATTGCATGTATTTAATTTAAATACTTTGATATGAAATAAATTATTATCAATGGGTAGGCATTACAAGTTTTGAGATAACTTAGAGCCTTAGGTTTTGATTTGATAATATATTTTATTTGCTCTCATCGAGCCATCACTTTATTCAGGCCACAATGAGCATCTTCTTTTAGCTGAGTATCTTTGAACGGAAGATAGGCTTCAAAAGCTTCAGTGCATAAGGAGGCTATGTTGAAAATGACTTTGGATAGATGGGGCTTTGCATCAAAAATGACTTTCGATGGGATTACTTCGAAAGATTACACAGTAAAATAGTTTGAAGGAATGGGTTCGAAGCTTGGATTTGAAAAAGTCCTTTCGAAAGGATGGTTTTATTCTTCCATTAAGTTTCACAGGAGGATAGGCTTGAAGACATTGGTTTGAATAGATTCATTTGAAGAAATGGTTTCATCTCACTTAGGTTTTATGGTAGGATAGGCTTGAATATCTTGGTTCGAATAAAAGTGTCAAGTCTATACTCCCAATAGATTCTTTCGAAGAGATGGTTTCATCTCCATTAGATTTCATAGGAGGATAGACTTGAAGGCCTTGGTTCGAATAAAAGTGCCAAGTTTGCACCCCTAATTGTCTTGGTCACAAGAAATTTTAGATCTTTTGGTCTTACTTAGAAAGGATGAAGGCCAGATGTTTGGAGGGGTTGCTGACCCCGGAATCATTCTTGATTTTATTTTTCTTAAAGAGTTGGCTGGTATCACAGTGAAGGATAGGGAATTGGAGCTGACATGCATGCTGTCTAGAGCCATCGAAAGAGTATCGAAAGAGTTAACAGGGTTCATCATCATTTTTTCTCTTTTAAATAGCATTTACTCCATAAGTCTGGAGTTCTGCAACAATTCGCTGGAAATTTATTATTGGTTTTGGATAATCTTGCCATTATATTGAGTAGGGGATAGCATCCACTTGTCATTTTTTAGAATTTTATATTATTCTGGCCTCTAAGTGAAGTTTTAAACTTATGTTTCTTAGTTTATGAAAGCTTCTGGTAACTCTATGGCGTCTTAATGATCCCAAAGCATATCTTGTTAGATTATTCTTAGAGACTGACCACGGTCAGAGAGAAGTTCTAGAGTCTGCGATGGGAGGAGTGGCTCACCGGTCGTGAACACTTCAAATTTTCAGTCTTTCAACTTTCCCGCAGTGGTCAATAGCTAGCCAACCAGCCAGCTACTGATTCTCCAACCAACCCTTTCACCAGTGGATTGGAGGGGTATTTACAAGTACGATTAGGAGTTCTTCTGTCGCATTTTTGACTAGAACTGGTGATTGATTTTGTTGAAATGGCAGTTCTTTGAAGGTTGTCTTCGATGGGAGAACCTTAGTTTCACAAAAGCTTCATCTTTATTTGGATCTTCGAAGACTCTGGATCTATCGAAGGCATAGGGTCTTATGTTGTTGTTTAGAGCTTCATTCCATAAATACTTTTGGTTCATTCGAGCCACCTTTTCGAAGACTCATGCCTTCGAAAACGAGAAAAGATTCAAAAATATCAAACCTTTTCAACGGTCATCTGGGCTATTACTGTTACATATTCGAAAACTTTTTAAAGGCAAACAACAGCACATATAGAGTACTATCATACTATGAACATACATGGATGGGTGAATTGGGAAATTTAAAAACTTTTCTAAGAATTCCTTCATTAGAATAGAAAGGGTTACATTGAGAGCCAAACAATCTCTCTTCATCTATGCAAAAAATATCTTCTCCAATGGCACGGAGGTCGGCGTGCAGCCAATTTGGCAACCGAGTCGGCAAACAGTAGATACTCATCTCTCTCTCAACCCGAATGGTGTCAAGCTCCTTCTTCACCTCCTCTAGGTGTTGCCCCGCTGCATGTTGTGCCTCCATCGTCGTTACCAAGCAGGCCCTAACTTCGGGGAGCTTCTCGGAAGCCTTCTTTGCCAGCTGGGCGAGTTCGGCCCCCAGCAAGTAGAAGCAAGCCTACAAAATATCAAATCAAAATTTCAAGAAAAATTGAGAGGTCTACAAACGCCATTAGATCCATCTCCCTGTGTTGCTTCAATGGCCAGAATTATTTTTTGGATAAATATTATATAAGTTTCCAAATATTAGGCGGCATTATCAAAAAATTTCAAATTGCATATATTCTCTTCAAATATAACAAAAACTAATTAAATACTCATACAATTGCTTGTATCCAGTTAAAATAACTTGTTATGTATTGAATCGTACTCTAAATGCTTGTACTCCACTTGAATTCAACGTAATGCAATGAATAACTGAAAAAATATCACTATTCAACTTAAATTTATTCATATGTCATATAGATCGTCAAATATCAATGTTCGATTGAAATACATCAATATAGCAAACATTAGGTGTGTAATCAGAGTATTATGTTAAAAAACTTCATATAAATAAGATTAAAGTCAAATTGCATATATTCTCATCAAATACATTAAAAACTAATTGAATACTCACACAATTGCTTGTATTCAGTTAAAATAACTTTTTATGCAATGAATCGTACTCTAAATGCTTGTACACCACTTGAATTTGACGTAATGCAATGAATAGCCGAAAAACATCACTATTCAACTCAAGTGCAGTGATATATCATAAATCAGGTTCTAAAAGAGCTAATTCTCCTAAAATTGATCGATAAACTAACAAAAAGAAGTATAATTATAGGTATTACATGAAAAACGCAATCGAATGTCTCTAATAGATCGCCACATATCATTTTTCGACAGAAATACATCAATATAGCAAATATTAGGTGTGTAAT
This sequence comes from Apostasia ramifera, assembly GCA_019297695.1. Lineage (NCBI taxonomy): Eukaryota > Viridiplantae > Streptophyta > Magnoliopsida > Asparagales > Orchidaceae > Apostasia > Apostasia ramifera. The sequence continues at coordinate 144,435 of JAEMOT010003655.1, forward strand.
CAGAGTATTATGTTAAAAAACCATCATATAAACAAGATTAAAGTCAAATTGCGTATATGCTCTTCAAATACAATAAAAATTAATTGAAATACTCACACAATTGCATTTATTCAGTTAAAATAACTTATTATGCAATGAATCGTACTCTAAATGCTTGTACTCCACTTGAATTCAACGCAATTTAATTAATAGCTGCAAAAACATCACTATTCAACTCAAATTCATTGATATGTCCTAAATCAGACGCTAAAAGAGCCTATTCTCTTAAAATTTATCGATATACTGATAAATAAATATGTAATTATAGGTATTATATTAAAATGCAATCAAATGTCCAAAATAGATTGCCAAATATAAATTTTCATTTGAAATACATCAATATAGCAAACATTAGGTGTATAATCAGAGTATTATGTTAAAAATCTTCATATAAATAAGATTAAAGTCAAATTGCATATATTCTCTTCAAATACATTAAAAACTAATTAAATACTCACACAATTGCTTGTATTCAGTTAAAATAACTTTTTATGCAATGAATCGTACTCTAAATGCTTGTACTCCACTTGAATTCAACGTAATGCAATGAATAGCCGCAAAAACATCACTATTCAACTCAAGTGCTTTGATATATCATAAATCAGTTCCTAAAAGAGCCAAGTCTCCTAAAATTGATCGATAAATTAACAAAAAGAAGTATAATTGTAGGTATTACATGAAAATACAATCGAATGTCTCTAATAGATCGCCACAAATCATTTTTCGACTGAAATACATCAATGTAGCAAATATTAGGTGTGTAATCAGAGTATTATGTTAAAAAACCTTCATATAAACAAGATTAAAGTCAAATTGCATATATTCTCTTCAAATACAAAAAAAAACTAATTTAATATTCACACAATTGCTTGTATTCAGTTAAAATAACTTATTATGCAATGAATCGTACTCTAAATGCTTGTACTCCACTTAAATTCAACGTAATTCAATGAATAGCTGCAAAAATATCACTATTTATCTCAAATTCATTGATGTCATAAATCAGACCCTAAAGAAGCCTATTCTATTGAAATTGATCGATATACTGATAAATAGATGTGTAATTATTGGTATTACATTAAAACGCAATCAAATATCCCTAATAGATCGCCAAATATAAATTTTCGATTGAAATACATCAATATAGCAAACATCAGGTGTGTAATTAGAGTATTATGTTAAAAAACCTCCATATAGACAAGATTAAAGTCACATTGCACATATGCTCTTCAAATAAAATAAAAACTAATTGAATACTCACACAATTGCATGTATTCTGTTAAAATAACTTATTATGCAATGAATCGCACTTTAAATACTTTTACTCCACTTTAATTCAACGCAATTCAATGAATTGCTGCAAAAACATCACTATTAAACTCAAATTCATTGATATGTCATAAATCAGACCCTAAAAGAGCCTAATCTCTTAAAATTGATCGATATACTGATAAATAAATGTGTAATTATATGTATTACATTAAAACGCAATCAAATGTCCCAAATAGACCGCCAAATATCAATTTTCGATTGAAATACATCAATATAGCAAATATTAGGTGTGTAATCAGAGTATTATATGTTCGATTGAAATACATCAATATAGCAAATATTAGGTGTGTAATTAGAGTATTATGTTAAAAGTCTTCATATAAATAAGATTAAAGTCAAATTGCATATATTCTCTTCAAATACATTAAAAACTAATTGAATACACACACAATTGCTTGTATTCAGTTAAAATAACTTTTTATGCAATGAATTGTACTCCAAATATTTGTACTTCACTTGAGTTCGACGTAATGCAATGAATAGCCGAAAAACATCACTATTCAACACAAATGCAGTGATATATCATAAATCAGTTCCTAAAAGAGCTAATTCTCCTAAAATTGATCGATAAACTAACAAAAGAAGTATAATTATAGGTATTACATGAAAACGCAATCGAATGTCTCAACAGATCGCCACATATCATTTTTCGACAGAAATACATCAATATAGCAAATATTAGGTGTGTAATCAGAGTATTATGTTAAAAAATCTTCATATAAACATGATTAAATAAAATTGCATATATTCTCTTCAAATACAATAAAAACTAATTTAATATTCACACAATTGCTTGTATTCAGTTAAAATAACTTATTATGTAATGAATCATATTCTAAATGCTTGTACTCCACTTGAATTCAATGTAATTCAATGAATAGATGCAAAAATATCACTATTCAACTCAAATTCGTTGATATGTCATAAATCAGACCCTAAAAGAGCTTATTCTTTTGAAATTGATCGATATACTGAAAAATAGATGTGTAATTATTGGTATTACATTAAAACGCAATCAAATATCCCTAATTGATCGCCAAATATTAATTTTCGATTGAAATACATCAATATAGCAAACATTAGGTGTGTAATTAGAGTATTATGTTAAAAAACCTTCATATAGACAAGATTAAAGTCACATTGCACATATGCTCTTCAAATAAAATAAAAACTAATTGAATACTCACACAATTGCATGTATTCAGTTAAAATAACTTATTATGTAATGAATCGCACTTTAAATGCTTGTACTCCACTTTAATTCAACGCAATTTAATGAATAGCTGCAAAAACATCACTATTAAACTCAAATTCATTGATATGTCATAAATCAGACCCTAAAAGAGCCTAATCTCTTAAAATTGATCGATATACTGATAAATAAATGTGTAATTATTGGTTTTACATTAAAACGCAATCAAATGTCCCTAATAGATCGTAAAATATAAATTTTCAATTGAAATACATCAATATAGCAAACATTAGGTCTGTAATCAGAGTATTATGTTAAAAAACCATTATATAAACAAGATTAAAGTCCAATTGCATATATGCTCTTCAAATACAATAAAAACTAATTGAATACTCACACAATTGCATGTATTCAGTTAAAATAAATTATTATGCAATGAATCGTACTCTAAATGCTTGTACTCCACTTGAATTCAACGCAATTTAATGAATAGCTGCAAAAACATCACTATTCAACTCAAATTCATTGGTATGTCATAAATCAAACCATAAAAGAGCCTATTCTCTTAAAATTGATAGATATACTGATAAATAGATTTGCAATTATAGGTATTACATTAAAACGCAATTAAATGTCCTAAATAGATCGCCAAATATCAATTTTCGATTGAAATACATTAATATAGCAAATATTAGATGTGTAATCAGAGTATTATGTTAAAAAACCTTCATATAAACAAGATTAAAGTCAAATTGCATATAATCTCTCCAAATACATTAAAAATTAATTGAATACTCACACAAATGCTTGTATTCTGTTAAAATAATTTTTTATGCAATGAATCGTACTCTAAATACTTGTACTCCACTTGAATTCAACGTTGAATAGCCGCAAAACATCACTATTAAACTCAAATTCATTGATATGTCATAAATCAGACCCTAAAAGAGCTTATTCTCTTGAAATTGATTGATATACTGATAAATAGATGTGTAATTATTATTATTACATTAAAACGCAATCAAATGTTCCAAATAGATCGCCAAATATTAATTTTCAATTGAAATACAACAATATAGCAAACATTAGGTATGTAATCAGAGTATTATATTAAAAAACCTTCATATAGACAAGATTAAAGTCAAATTGCATATATGCTTTTCAAATATAATAAATATTAATTGAATACTCACACAATTACATGTATTCAATTAAAATAACTTATTACGCAATGAATCGTACTCTAAATGCTTGTAGTCCACTTGAATTCAACGCAATTCAATGAATAGCTGCAAAAACATCACTATTCAATTCAAATTCATTGATATGTCCTAAATCAGACCCTAAAAGAGCTTTTGTTTTTGAAATTAATTGATATACTGATAAATAGATGTGTAATTATTTGTATTACATTAAAAGACAATCAAATGTCCCTTATAAATCGCCAAATATCAATTGTCGAATAAAATACATCAATATAGCAAATATTAGGTGTGTAATCAGAGTATTACATTAAAAAACTTTCATATAGACAAGATTAAAGTCAAGATGCATATATTCTCTTCAAATTCATTAAAAACTAATTGAATACACACACAATTGCTTGTATTCAGTTAAAATAACTTATTATGCAATGAATTGTACTCTAAATACTTGTACTCCACTTAAATTCAACGTAATGCAATGAATAGCTGCAAAAACATCACTATTCAACTCAAATTCATTGATATGTCATAAATCAGACCTTAAAAAAGCCTATTCTCTTAAAATTGATCAATATAGTGATAAATAGATGTATAATTATAGGTATTACATTAAAACGCAATCAAATGTTCCAAATAGATCGCCAAATATCAATGTTCGATTGAAATACATCAATATAGCAAACATTATGTGTATAATAAGAGTATTATGTTAAAAACCTTCATATAAATAAGATTAAAGTCAAATTGCATATATCTTTTTCAAAAATATTAAAAACTAATTGAATACTCACACAAATGCTTGTATTCAGTTAAACTAACTTATTATACAATGAACCGTACTTTAAATGCTTGTACTCACTTGAATTCAACGTAATGCGATGAATAGCTGCCAAAACATTACTATTCAACTCAAATGCAATGATATATCATAAATCAGTTCCTAAAAGAGCCAATTTTCTCTTAAAATTGATCGATAAACTAACAAAAAAAAGTATAATTGTAGGTATAACATGAAAACGCAATCAAATATCCCTAATAGATCGCCACATATCATTTTTCGACTGAAATACATCAATATAGCAAATATTAGGTGTGTAATCAGAGTATTATGTTAAAAAACCTTCATATAAATAAGATTAAAGTCAAATTGCCTATATTCTCTTCAAATAAAATAAAAACTAATTGAATACTCACACAATTGCTTGTATTCAGATAAAATAAATTATTATGCAATGAATCGTACTCTAAATGCTCGTACTCCACTTGAATTCAATGTAATTCAATGAATAACTGCAAAAACATTACCATTCAACACAAATTCATTGATATGTCATAAATAAGACCCTAACAGACCCTATTCTCTTAAAATTTATCGATATACTGATAAATAGATGTGTAATTATTGTTATTACATTAAAACGCAATCAAATGTCCCTAATAGATCGTCAAATATCAATTCTCGATTGAAATACATCAATATAGCAAACATTAGGTGTGTAATCAGAGTATTATATTAAAAAATTTTCATATAGACAAAATTAAAGTCAAATTGCATACATGCCTTGTGTGAGTATTCAATTAGTTTTTATTTTATTTGAAGAGAATATAGGCAATTTGACTTTAATCTTATCAATTTTCGTTTGAAATACATAAATATAGCAAACATTAGGTGTGTAATCAGAGTATTATGTTAAAAAACCTTCATATAAACAAGATTAAAGGCTAATTGCATATATGCTCTTCAAATACATTAAAAATTAATTCAATACTCACACAATTGCATGTATTTAGTTAAAATAACTTATTATGCAATGAAACATACTCTAAATGCTTGTACTCCACCTTAATTCAACGCAATTCAATGAATAGCTGCAAAAACATCACTATTCAACTCAAATTCATTGATATGTCATAAATCAGACCCTAAAAGAGCCTATTCTCTTAAAATTTATCGATATACTGTTAAATAAATGTGTAATTATAGGTATTATATTAAAACGCAATCAAATGTCCCAAATAAATCGCCAAATATCAATTTTCGATTGAAATACATCAATATAGTAAACATTAGGTGTGTAATCAGAGTATTATATTAAAAATCTTCATATAGATAAGATTAAAGTCAAATTGCATATATTCTCTTCAAATACATTAAAAACTAATTGAATACTCACACAAATGCTTGTATTTAGTTAAAATAACTTTTTATGCAATGAATCGTACTCTAAATGCTTGTACTCCGCTTGAATTCAACGCAATTCAATGAATAGCTGCAAAAACATCACTATTCAACTCAAATTCTTTGATAAGTCATAAATCAGACCCTAACAGAGCCTATTCTCTTAAAATTAATCGATATACTGATAAATAAATGTGTAATTATAGGTATTACATTAAAACGCAATCAAATGTCCCAAATAGATCGCCAAATATCAATTTTCGATTGAAATACATCAATATAGCAAACATTAGGTGTGTAATCAGAGTATTATGTTAAAAAAATATTATATAGATAAAATTAAAGTCAAATTGCATACATGCCCTTCAAATACAATAAAAACGAATTGAATACTCACACAATTGCTTGTATTCACTTAAAATAACTTATTAGGCAATGAATCGTACCCTAAATACTTGTACTCCACTTGAATTCAAAGTAATTCAATGAATTGCTGCGAAAACATCGCTATTTGACTCAAATTCATTGATATGTAATGAATCAGACCCTAAAAGAGCATGTTCTTTTAAAATTGATCGATATACTGAAAAATAGATTTGCAATTATAGGTATTACATTAAAACGCAATCAAACGTCCCTAATTGATCGCCAAATATCAATTTTCATTTGAAATACATCAATATAGCAAACATTAGGTGTGTAATCAGAGTATTATGTCAAAAAACCTTCATATAAACAAGATTAAAGGCAAATTGCATATATGCTCTTCAAATAAAATAAAAACTAATTGAATACTAACACAATTGCATGTATTCAGTTAAAATAACTTATTATGCAATGAATCATACTCTAAATGCTTGTACTCCACCTTAATTCAACGCAATTCAATGAATAGCAGCAAAAACATCACTATTCAACTCAAATTCGATGATATGTCATAAATCAGACCATAAAAGAGCCTATTCTCTTAACATTGATCGATATACTGTAAATAAATGTGTAATTATAGGTATTATATTAAAACGCAATCAAATGTCCCAAATAAATCGCCAAATATCAATTTTCGATTAAAATACATCAATAAACATTAGGTGTGTATTCAGAGTATTATATTAAAAATCTTCATATAGATAAGATTAAAGTCAAATTGCATATATTCTCTTCAAATACATTAAAAACTAATTGAATACTCACACAAATGCTTGTATTTAGTTAAAATAACTTTTTATGCAATGAATCTAAATGCTTGTACTCCACTTGAATTCAACGTAATGCAATGAATAGCCGCAAAACATCACTATTAAACTCAAATTCATTGATATATCATAAATCAGACCCTAAAAGAGCTTATTCTCTTGAAATTGATTGATATATTGATAAATAGATGTGTAATTATTGTTATTAAATTAAAACGCAATCAAATGTCCCTAATAGATCGTCAAAAAATAATTTTCAATTAAAATACAATAATATAGCAAACATTAGGTGTGTAATCAGAGTATTATATTAAAAAACCTTCATATAGATAAGATTAAAGTCAAATTGCATATATGCTCTTCAAATACAATAAAAACTAAATGAATACTCACACAATTACATGTATTCAATTAAAATAACTTATTACGCAATGAATCGTACTCTAAATGCTTGTACTCCACTTGAATTCAACGCAATTCAACGAATAGCAGCAAAAACATCACTATTCAACTCAAATTCATAGATATGCCATAAATCAGACCCTAAAAGAGCTTTTTTTTTTGAAATTGATTGATATACTGATAAATAGATATGTAATTATTTGTATTACATTAAAAGGCAATCAAATGTCCCTTATAGATCGCCAAATATCAATTTTCGATTAAAATACATCAATATAGCAAATATTATGTGTATAATAAGAGTATTTTGTTAAAAAACCTTCATATAAACAAGATTAAAGTTAAATTGCATATATTCTCTTCAAATTCATTAAAAACTAATTGAATACACACACAATTGCTTGTATTCAGTTAAAATAACTTATTATGCAATGAATTATACTCTAAATGCTTGTACTCCACTTGAATTTAACGTAATGCAATGAATAGCCGCAAAACATCACTATTAACTCAAATTCATTGATATGTCAAAAATCAGACCTTAAAAGAGCCTATTCTCTTGAAATTGATTGATATACTGATAAATAGATGTGTAATTATTGTTATTACATTAAAACGCAATCAAATATTCCAAATAGATCGCCAAATATTAATTTTCAATTGAAATACAACAATATAGCAAACATTAGGTGTGTAATCAGAGTATTATGTTAAAAAAAACCTTCATATAGACAAGATTAAAGTCAAATTGCATATATGCTCTTCAAATACAATAAAAACTAAATGAATACTCACACAATTACATGTATTCAATTAAAATAACTTATTACGCAATGAATCGTACTCTAAATGCTTGTACTCCACTTGAATTCAACGCAATTCAATGAATAGCTGCAAAAACATCACTATTCAATTCAAATTCATTGATATGTCCTAAATCAGACTCTAAAAGAGCCTTTTTTTTAAATTGATTGATATACTGATAAATAGATGTGTAATTATTTGTATTACATTAAAAGACAATCAAATGTCCCTTATAAATCGCCAAATATAAATTTTCGATTAAAATACATCAATATAGCAAATATTAGGTGTGTAATGAGAGTATTATATTAAAAAACTTTCATATAGACAAGATTAAAGTCAAGATGCATATATTCTCTTCAAATTCATTAAAAACTAATTGAATACACACACAATTGCTTGTATTCAGTTAAAATAACTTATTATGCAATGAATTGTACTCTAAATGCTTGTACTCCACTTAAATTCAACGTAATGCAATGAATAGCTGCAAAAACATCAATATTCAACTCAAATTCATTGATATGTCATAAATCAGACCTTAAAAGAGCCTATTCTCTTAAACTTGATCAATATAGTGATAAATAGATGTATAATTATAGGTATTACATTAAAACGCAATCAAATGTTCCAAATAGATCGCCAAATATCAATGTTCGATTGAAATACATCAATATAGCAAATATTATGTGTATAATAAGAGTATTATGTTAAAAAACCTTCATATAAATAAGATTAAAGTCAAATTGCATATATCTTTTTCAAAAATATTAAAAACTAATTGAATACTCACACAAATGCTTGTATCCAGTTAAACTAACTTATTATGCAATGAACCGTACTCTAAATGCTTGTACTCCACTTGAATTCAACGTAATGCAATGAATAGCCGCCAAAATATCACTATTCAACTCAAATGCAATGATATATCATAAATCAGTTCCTAAAAGAGCCAATTTTCTCTTAAAATTGATCGATAAACTAACAAAAAAAAGTATAATTGTAGGTATTACATGAAAACGCAATCAAATATCCCTAATAGATCGCCACATATCATTTTTCGACTGAAATACATCAATATAGCAAATATTAGGTATATAATCAGAGTATTATGTTAAAAAACCTTCATATAAATAAGATTAAAGTCAAATTGCCTATATTCTCTTCAAATAAAATAAAAACTAATTGAATACTCACACAATTGCTTGTATTCAGATAAAATAACTTATTATGCAATGAATCGTACTCTAAATGCTTGTACTCCACTTGAATTCAACGTAATTCAATGAATAACTGCAAAAACATTACTATTCAACACAAATTCATTGACATATCATAAATCAGACCCTAACAGACCCTGTTTTCTTGAAATTGATCGATATACTGATAAATAGATGTGTAATTATTATTATTACAATAAAACGCAATCAAATGTCCCTAATAGATCGTCAAATATCAATTTTCGATTGGAATACATCAATATAGCAAACTTTTGGTGTGTAATCAGAGTATTATATTAAAAATCCTTCACATAGACAAAATTAAAGTCAAATTGCATATATGCCCTTCAAATATAATAAAAACGAATTGAATACTCACACAATTGCTTGTATTCAGTTAAAATAACTTATTAGGCAATGAATCATACTCTAAATACTTGTACTCCACTTGAATTCAAAGTAATTCAATGAATAGCTGCGAAAACATCACTATTTGACTCAAATTCATTGATATGTAATGAAACAGACCCTAAAAGAGCTTATTCTCTTAAAATTGATCGATATACTAAAAAATAGATTTGCAATTATATGTATTACATTAAAACGCAATCAAACGTCCCCAATTGATCGCCAAATATCAATTTTCGTTTGAAATACATCAATTTAGCAAACATTAGGTGTGTAATCAGAGTATTATGTTAAAAAACCTTCATATAAACAAGATTAAAGGCAAATTGCATATATGCTCTTCAAATAAAATAAAAACTAATTGAATACTCACACAATTGCATGTATTCAGTTAAAATAACTTATTATGCAATGAATCATACTCTAAATGCTTGTACTCCACCTTAATTCAATGCAATTCAATGAATAGCTGCAAAAACATCACTATTCAACTCAAATTCATTAATATGTCATAAATCAGACCCTAAAAGAGCATATTCTCTTAAAATTGATCGATATAGTGATAAATAGATGTATAATTATAGGTATTACATTAAAACGCAATCAAATGTTCCAAATAGATCGCCAAATATCAATGTTCGATTGAAATACATCAATATAGCAAACATTATGTGTATAATAAGAGTATTATGTTAAAAAACCTTCATATAGACAAGATTAAAGTCAAATTGCATATATCCTTTTCAAAATTATTAAAAACTAATTGAATACTCACACAAATACTTGTATTCAGTTAAACTAACTTATTATGCAATGAATCATACTCTAAATGCTTGTACTCCACTTGAATTCAACGTAATGCAATGAATAGCCGCCAAAACATCACTATTTAACTCAAATTCATTGATATGTCATAAATTAGACCGTAAAAGAGCCTATTTCTTAAAATTGATCGATATACTGATAAATAGATGTGTAATATAAGACGCAATCAAATATCTCTAATAGATCGTCAAATATCAATTTTCGATTGAAATACATCAATATAACAAACATTAGGTGTGTAATC
>JAEMOT010003655.1:157735-203353 GCA_019297695.1 Apostasia ramifera
ATCATTGATATGTCATAAATCAGTCCCTAAAAGAGCTTATTCTCTTAAAATTGATTGATATACTAATAAAAAGATGTATAATTATAGGTATTATTTTAAAACGCAATCAAATATCCTAATAGATCGCCACATATCATTTTTCGACTGAAATACAATAATATAGCAAACATTAGGTATGTAATTAGAGTATTATGTTAAAAACCTTCATATAGACAGACTAAAATTAAATTGCATATATGCTCTTCAAATACAATAAAAGCTAATTAAATTCTCATACAATTATTTGTATTCAGTTAAAATAACTTATTATGTAATGAATCGTACTCTAAATGCTTGTACTCCACTTGAATTTATTGTAATTCAATGAATAGCTGCCAAAAAATCTCTATTCAACTAAAATTCATTGATATGTCATAAAAAAAAGAGGGAGTTGGACCCAAGGCCCAACAGGTTAGAAGAGGAATTTGGTGCCCAAGAAAGGGCCCCAAGCTTTGAATGGGCTAAGGCCCAAAGGATTGCAATGAGAGGATCATGGGCTAAGCTATAAACTGAGATGGGCCCAGAGAGGACCAAAAGAGACACTCAAGCCATAGAAGAAGTAAGGCCCAAGGCCCAAACAGAGAAGTGGAACTGATGGGCCCAAATAAATGGGCCCAAAATTGAGTAAGTTTAGAGCCCAGCCAGAGTAAGTTCGAAATTGGGCCAAAGCCAAGAGAGGGAATGGCAACGGTATATGGGCCGCAATAAAGCCAAGATGGTTCAAGCCCATGGCAAATGAAGAGGATTTTAGGCTGAGCCTAGGCCCAACGCGAGTGATAAAAGGCAGATGATTGGCCCAACGCCAGGGTTAAATGGGCCAACGTTCACAGCTAAAGCAAGGAAATTTAAGAGGGAAGAAGGAGAGCCAAGGCCCACAGCTTAGCGATTTGAGGGTTTAGAATGGGCCGGGGCCCAAAGAAGAAGAGGCCAAACAACTCAGCCTAGGCCAACGCGAAGGCCCAAAAGAGTAGTGCGGCCCGACGGGCCATGAATCACCATTCAGGACCCACAGCACGAGAACCCGCCCAGCCCACCATTAGCGGTCACAGAAGGGAGGGCGGGGCACGTGGCGCTCGCAGCAGGATTCCCGCCCAAACAGACAGTCCACCTGTCGGCCACGCCTGAGAATCTGGGCCGCACGCCCCGCTGTCGGCCACTCAGAGAAAAAGCCAAAAGTTTTGCAGTGTGCACCTCGCTATCGAATCGACGCGGAATCGACCTGAAGCTGCAGATCGCCGGTAGAAAGGATTCCGTCAACGGAAGAGTAGGTAGGGGTGGTAACGACGACAGAGCCGCGGTGGCGACGAGCGCAACGGCGAAGCTGACGGCGGGATCCGACGAACGTCTGGAGGAGCCGAGAGGAGCGAAGGAGGATGCTGGCGGCCGCAGGAACTTGCAGAAGAGGGGAAGGGTGGAACAGAAGGTTGGCTGGCGGAACTGGACCACGCGGGGTGTGGCTGAGCTTGCGGCGGTGGAGCGATCTGCCCCTGGAGGTGGGCAAAGTCATCCTGCGGCAACCACTCCTTCACACAGCAAAATCTCTGCCCCTTGGAGCCACAGAGAAGAGCAGTCGGTGCCGAAGCAAGGGCTGGCTAGCGATGTCTGAAAGACCTGCCCCCAAGATAGTGGGCAAAGCTCTCTGGAACATACACCACAGTCGCCAAGCTTACCTCGCCGGAACCTCCACCTCTTCTCCATCGGAGTGCCAACCTGAATCACTGGTCCACCATCAGAAATTGCGGGGGAGGCAGCAGGTGAAGAAACTCCAAAAGGAGAGCACAGCCAGCGAGGGAGGTCGGATCAACCGACGCGCTTTCGACCATTTGTAACGCGGTTTCGACGCGTTTTCGACGCGGTGTTGACGCGATTTTGACGCGGTTCGGACACTTTTTGGACGCGGTTTGGACGCGTTTTCTACACGGTTTTGACGCCTTTCTAACACGTTTTGGACGCGGTTTCAACGCGTTTCTGATGCGTTTTGGACATATTTTTGATGCGTTTTGAATGCATTTTCGATGCGTTTTCGATGCATTTTCGACACACGGGTTGAATGCGTTTCCAACAATTTGCGACGCAGTTTCAATGCAGTTTCGACGCGGTTTCGACGCGGCTTCGGCGCGGATTCGACGAGGTCTGGACGCAAATTCGACGCGGGCTCGACGCCACACGATTTCGACGCGGCCGAAACCGCGCCGAAACCGCACCGAAACCGAGCCGAAACCGTGCCGAAACCGCGTTTTTGGATACTATTAGCGCTGCGCGGTGGAAACGAGGGCAGCAGATGGAGGAAGAGAGGCGTCCAGCAGCGACAATCCCCGACGAGCAGCAGAACCCTCTTTGTCCGGCGACGCGGCGGCCCTCTCTAACGCCGGTGGCTGTGGCGTCCCCTGTTCCTCCAGCAATGGCGTGAATCCGGCGAACAGCGCCTCCTTCTCCGGCGACGCAGCGGCGGTATCCCATCCCGCCTCCTCTTCTCCGGCCTCAACTCACAGCAAACAAAGAGAGAAAGAGAGAGGGGACTTCTCTCACGACCTCTCTCTTGTGTCCTCCCCTTCAACAACAGTGGCGAGCAGCGTCCCCCTTCCTCTACTCCGGCGGCAGCTCACGGAAAGCAGGGAGAGGGAAGAGCTTTCCTTTGCTCATCCTCTCTTTCACCACCTCTGTCTTTTCATTTTATTTTCTGGATGTATGCTGGATGGATGCTGTGATCTGTGTTGGGGAAGACATTAAGCTATGCTTAACAATGGTCTAATTGTATTATTTAATTGGTTGTGTGTGCAAATATTGAATTTCAGTTAGGTCATTTATAGGTGGCCTTCTCCTCCTGGCTGTCTATTCTTCCCAGAAATGATCTTGAATTTAGGTGTGTTATGTGATTGCCAAGCAACATCCCAAGTATAACAGTTTCATTGGCATTGTTGGCACAACCACGGGACTTTCTATGGATCCCGTGTTTCATAATTTAACTGTACAAATTCATTTAAGACTCCTATGAATACATAAAAATGCTTGTTGCCAATTGTATATTCTATGTTTAAACATCAATCAAATTATAGCTAATGCTTCTAGTTATCTGCAGAAGTAAGCTATGAGTATTGTATGATTTATATTAGAATATGGAATCTTTCTATTCATGCCATCCAAAGTTACTTCTCTGTTGGGTGAACTCATTATGTCCAAAAAAGCTTATATCTGTACTTTCACAAGCATTGCTAATTTATCCCATTATACATGGCTAAATATAAGGTAGCTTATAGCTAATGCTTTTTGGTCATTTTGAGCTGCATTAATTGTTGGTAGACCAAAGTTATTCTTAGGTTTGTTTGCAAAATTTTGCAGGTAGTTCCAAGTCTGTAGTTAAGACTAGTACCATAAAGGCTGTACTTGGAAATCTGGTGTAGACGTGCATTTTTTAATGCCTCTCAAATAAAAGGACCAAATTTCACAAGTGAGGATGGAATGCATTTATTTCTTTATTTTGAATATGGATTGTTTAACAGTGTTTAGACACTCGATGCTTTTTGTGTGCTTTTCAGCTTATTATTCTTTCACAATCTAGTTCAGTCACATTTGGCCTACAAAACAAAGCATGGACAATGAATTTTTAGTTTCTCTTTGTCAAGCTGCCTTTACTTCCTAACTTTCTGTTTTATTTCCATGGTATTCACAGCTCGTAATGCTATTTTCATTTTTTGAAAAATCGTAGTGCCATTTTCATTTTTTGAAAAATCGTAGTGCCATTTTCATTTTTGTCTCATGCAAAACTGTTGTTGGATTCACTGCTGTTTATCAGTGTAATGCAAAATGCTATGCAAACTGAGTATTTTTCATTACATTTGAATGAAGTACATGCTCTAAAACAAAATTGCTCTTTGACTTTTTTTGTTTCTTTGTTTCTTTGATAGTATGCTCTTTGTATTTTTCTAATGAATGTCTTGAATTTTGCTTATTAGTTAGTGAAGCATTTTCTTTGATTTGTGAAATATTCAATGTGCATATGAGGCCTCTTTACCCAGGCATCTAAAACGACTAGTAGTTGTACATGATTGTCTCATAAATCCTTGGGCTAATACGTTAAAGACCAAATTATTCTCAGTTGTTTTACTTTATGACATTTTGAATTTTATGCCTGATAAGGATGGTAGTTTTGACGAAGCTAGTATTTAAGGACTAAAGATTGTTAGTTAAATGATGATATGTTTTAGTTAGCTCCCTGTAAGAGAACTGTATGGTGATTTAGGTGCAGGTTTTGTGGAAATTGCATTTCTTTTTATGATATTTCATACCTGTTGGTGTTAATTTACCCACACTGCCCGTATCTACTTTTGGTGCCTAGCTTTGTTGATGGTTCTTGTTTCTTAGTATTCTCTTTCTTTATTATTTTGTTACTTTGCAATTAAAGTGATTTGAGATGCATGATATAAAAGTTCAAATTTTATTGCGGAATTTAAATCACACTGCATTAATATAAACTAACTAGGGAGGGGGATGAATTTCCAGCAAAGCAGTAATTTAAAACAATGAGATTTTATATTCTCTTGCCCCCTCAAATCTTAGTTTCTCTCCGCCTCTTGCCCTCCCCCCCTCAAATCTTTGTTACCTATAATGTAAAATCTCTCTCTCTCTCTCTTTCCCTCTCTCTCTTTCTCTTACATTATCACATACTTTAGTGTTTTTGTGTGTGTCATGAAATATTTGAATATGCCAAACTTTTGCTTGGCCTCATAGTTTGAGTAAGGCTATTAATTGTTTTGTTGACAATGAGTAGGGAAAAATTCTTACCCAAAATATTTAGTTAGCAGCATTTTTATTATTTATATTTTCATTTAGAAGACTGAAAGTAATGGAGCCAGTGATCCGCTGAACATACTTATGCCTTTATGTCATCTATAATTCTATTGTTGAATTGTTTGTGGTTATAACATAAGGTGACTTTTCCTCATCAAACGAAAGTAAAGATGACTTGAACTTCCCTATGTTTATACTCTTTAAAAAAAAAACTTTCCTATGTTTATATGTTCTTTTATTATCAAAAATATCATGCGGAATATTTTGGCTTTATGTGCAATTCTAGGCTTAGAGGGATCAATTTTGTCTGCAGCAACTAGGGCTTTGGACTGTGCATTTATTTTCTACCAGCGGGAATCCCGTTTTCTTTTTAATATTACACCAAGATCATTTACTGCATTTCAGTTTAGTGTTTTTGTTTACATTTCTTTGGATAGGGGAATCTATAATTTTATTGCTTCCCATGTTATGCTATTGTGAATATGAAAGCAAAAAAGAAATATTGAGTGCTGTGTGTTCAACAATTGGCCCATTCTTATATGTAGGATCACGGTGTCTGTAGGTGATCATCTTACTGAAATATTTGGTATTCAAGCATCTGAAACAAGGATGCTGGTGGTTGAATTCATCTTTTGTGTTGTGTGGCTGTACTAGATTCAGTATTAGATGATGAAGGATTATTGGAACTGATGCCAGAGAAGATGTCTAGGTGGCCCACCGGACCATACCGAATGGATATTTATGGCAAATACTACCACCATCTAAAGTCTGATAATAATGAAAATTTGCGAAAACAAAATATCGTGAAGCCTATTGAGTTGATTCTACACGTCGTGCAGAATTAAAAGGTTTGGAGGCTTATTTCATTGACATGGGAAAACATGTATGTCTCCTTTCTCAAACTATTTTAACTATGTTTCTTTTGTTGTTCTGTTAACATGTTTTATAACTTCGTTCTGTTTGGTTTTTTGTTGTGGCCATTATGAGTTTTTAATTTGTGTTTATAGTATTAAATTTCCTTATAGGTAAGTATACAATATTGAGTATCAATAGACACACTTACCTTGATAACAAAGTTGGTGCGATTGGTTTGTTTTCTGCTAAAGGTGCAAAAATGACTATTCTTGCTTTAATCGCTTATAATCAGACGTTGAGTTTACTGTTGTAGATATCAGGGGCACCTGAAGCTGTTAGGTTGGATAATTTCCTATTCGTTGAACTGTTCTGCGTTGTGCAAATGGATGAAAATTGATTATTTTCAAAGTTAAGAGCGATTTGTGTGTATTTTCTTAGTATTTAGTTTCAAACATGTCCAGTTCTTAGCAATCACCATGGAGTCAACAGCCACAATTCTATTTTCTTGCATCTGTCTTATGTTATGTGGCATGACCTTTTCCCCATACTCATTTCAAAGGTCTCAATAACAACCATGGTGGCAAAACATTCACGCCATTTCCTTATATTTTCTTATCTACCTAGTATGCCCCTGAACCCCAAACTTCACAGAAGTTTTTCTTACTCTTTTACTAAATTTCTCATTATTATAATATGCTTGTGTTATAATTTTCATAAGATTTTTGTGACCAATATGTAATTTTAAAGATCTGGGTGTCAAATATGTAAAATATCTAATTTTTAGTGGCATGCATGTAACTTTCTCTTTTTTTTTTTATTCTTTAGCTTATTCAATTAGGTATAACTTTTATATTCAAATCCTCTCTTGATTTTTATTAGAAGGCTATGTTCAAGGGTTCCTAATCTATATGGACAGAAATCTGGAATTTTAGACAGACTTTAGTTTAGAGAGCATTAGCCTTATCAAATGATTTTTTTTTTTTGAAGTAATTATCAAATGAATTTTAAACGACCTGAAAATTTAGTCCACTTATTTTTCTATACTTTTGATGTTCAGTGATACTTCTTAAAACATCAATAAACCCATGTTCCAATGGCTCAAATTTAGAATAGAATGTCATTAAAAGACTTAGATACATATGCTACCTTAGTTACAACTATCTCGACAAGTGAATTTCAAAGTAAATGAAATTTTGTGGATTGTTAGACTAGGAACTTATCCTTAAAGGTAAATTCTATAGAACAGTTGTAAAACTAGTAATGTTATATGGTATAGAATGCTGGCCCGTAAAGTCAACACATAAGTAAAATAAGTGTTATAGAGATAAAGATGCTAAGGTAGATGAGTGGGTATACACGAAAAGATAAAATAAAAAATAAATATATTCGTGAGAAGGTTGTGGTAGTCTTAATTGAGGATAAGTTTAGGGAGAGTTGGCTTAGGGAGAGATAAAGAAGGTTGTGGTAGCCTTAAAGGCTCATTGCCTTTCACATATAGTGATACATGGATTCTCCGGTATAATTTTATTCACATACCTACGAGAAGACATTAAAATTTGACAAAAAAATTTTCTGATCACTACCTGCAAATCGAATCGGCGTCTGCGTTCGGCGTTGGTGTCGGCATTCGCGTCCGACGTCCGGCTTTGGAGTCGCTACATCGTCGTCCAGCATCGGAGTCACTGGAGAGGAGAGTGCGAGGCAAGGGGAATTGCGAGTTCGCGATTGTCGCGCGAGTAGAGGTTGCATAACGGAGGCTGAGTTAGGGACCTAGGGTTTAGGAAAGTTTTTTTAAAATTTTAAATTTAACCGGTCCAACTGTATTGGTTCACCAGTTGACCGGTTGAACCGCGGTTTAGACCAGTTCTGGCCGGTTTTAAGCGGATCCAGTTATAAAATTAAACCGGACCGGTTGAACCGGCCGGTCCGGTCCAGTTTTTAAAACCATGATTAACATTGTAAGTGTGTATGATTTTCAAGTAGGTCTAATACGAGCACAAAAAAATATTTTGGAATGATTTGGAATAATTGATTTAAAGGATACCTTTAGAGGAAAGGATGTTCATCGAAGGAGATCTAAATAAGCATATTGGAAGTGTTGTTGTGGAATTTATTAACGTTCACGGTGGGTATGACTTTGGAGATATTAATGAGAGAAAATAATTTTGGAGTTTTTTTTAGTTTATGATTTTATAATTGCTAATATTTAGTTTGAGAAAAAAGATGAACATTTAATTACATAAGAATGGGCATTCAAAAATGCAGATTTATTATTTCCTTGTAGAGAAATAAGATTGCTTGGTTTGTATAATTGTAAGTTCATTTATGTAAAAATTTGATTATTTAACATTGACTAATGGTCATAGATTTAACATAAAGAGTAGAGAAAAGAGTAAGTCGAAATAGTATTCTCGAACTCGATGATGAAATTTAAAAAATAAGAGTAAAATATTTTTAAAAGGTGAGTTTTAGAATTTGGGCATTGTATTGATAGGGAGATTGATTTTATGTTTACATTCGGAAGGTGGTTCGGCTATTCTCTTACCTAGTTCACTCCTTTTTGTTCCTCCTTCGAGATTCCACTATTCTAAATTTGTTATGGCCAAGTTCAAGCTCTAATACAAAGAGAAAACCTATATTTTGCTCAAAGGCATAAACAAAACCAAAAGTAAGAAAACCTCACCTCTTTTTTACTTAGGGATAAGTAAGAAAAACCCCTCTCCTCACTGGGTGACTCAAAACTAAAATAGGAATAAGAAATTGAATGACTCTTATAGGTTGTACAAGAAATAAATTAATTCGATTTAAAATTTTACAACGGCCCTATGTGCAATGAAGCCAACTCAATTTTTTGGAGAAAAATTTAGTGTTATCTTTCTCAATATTCTGTAGAATGTAAAGATCAAAGGAAAAGAAAGAGAGAGGTAAAACTCGATGAAATATTTCAATACGACGTAAAATCGGGTAAACAGAAACTTAAAACATTATCTCGAAAATAATGCAAAGTAAAATCACTTGAAAGTTTTTTTGTAGGTATAATATTATCTAGGTAATGTACTATAAAAATTTTAAATTTTTTTGAAATTTGTACTATTTATAAAAATTAATAAAATAGAGAAATAAATATAAAATTACAAAGAAAAAATCGTTCACAAAAAATTTTAATAAAATTTTCAGATAAAATAGAGACTCCTAAAAAGGTGTAGTAAAACTTTCAAACTATTTGGATCTCAAATAAGTAGTATAAAAATCTGTGAATCTTTAAAAAAATCGATTTAGAGAGAAAGAAGAAAATACCCAAATAAAAAGACCTTCGAAGATTCAAGAACTCTCTACAATCTACTCCCAATATTGTGAACAGAAACTTTGAGCTTGGAGAGAGAATTTTTCAGCAGGAGAATCAGAGACTTTGTAGTTTTGGTTTGCCAAAGAGAGATAACTTAGAATCCCTTTTATTTATAGATGAAGTAAAGGTAAGTTGGTATTTTTAGTATTACAATCTATTTTATGACTGATTTTAAGGTGCAAAATAAAAAAATAAGAATTAAATAAGGTTTGTGAAATTCAAAATATTGAGTAATTCAAAATATTGAATTTTGAATGAGTTGAAAGCATCCGAAATTGATTAGAAATAAATTTCATGAAATTTAATTATTTTTTTTCATAAATAATTATTTAATTAATTAATTTATTCATTTATTATTATTACTATATATGTAAATTTTAGAAATAGATTTTATCATTTAAAGTTGAAACGATATGTTAAAGAATAAAATTATTGGTCAGATTAAGTTCAATTAAAAATTTCAAATTTTTGAAGATTGAAGGAAACACATTATCAAAAAATTTACTTGTGTAATTTAAATTTTTCAAAAATCTCAATTCATCCATAAATAAATAATAAATAATAAATTATCCAAAAATTAAGAAAATCATGAAATAGATTTAATTATGTTTATTTTAATTATTCTCTAAATAAATTAATTATGAATTTCTTGCACTTACAAAATAGTCTAAAATTTTAAAGAGAATGCATTTTTTAAGTTGGCCTTTCAACTTGATGCTCTTTTTTAGTAATTTTTATCAACTTCATTTCTTTTTATTTTTGGCTTGATTTTGTCAATTTTATGTCAAAATCATCTTAATGATCAACCTTTTTTGATCCTAAAATATTTTTATACAATATGTACAAATAAATAGAAAATTAATCGAGTATATTATTATTAATTTGTTTGTTATCATTAAAATTGATAAAAGCTCAACTCATTATTTTACTATGCTTCATCTTCTTTAAGGTTTTTTAAACTTTAGCGTTACTAATATGTCAGATGCAAGTATACTTTTATTTTTTTGGATGTCAAGATCAATTGTGTTGTCACAACTTTCATTAAAATTTTTTTGAATATAATTTATTTATGTATATTGGATGTTTTTTTCCTTTAAAATTAAGTACTTTTTTATTTTGATTATTAATGTATTTTACTTGAGTCAAATTTTTAGTTTTCGTATCTCTTGCCTTAGCAATCTTGTATATATATATATTTTTTCTTTTATGTCCAGGCTCTTATATAGATTCTCAAAAGTCACATTTTTTATATTATAGGCTGGTTTTTTGAATTCTTGTCGAGTCATATTATATTTCTCTTTATAGTCTTTGTTTTTGCACTTAATTAGTCTTTATAACAAAGATTTTTGTCTTTAATCTTTTTATGTAGATCTTTTCACTATCATGCATCTTTATTATTTGGAGCTTTCTTTTGAATTCTTCTGACGCATCTTTCGCTAGCTTGCTGATGTAGTCATCAACCATCAATCACATAATGCCTATTAAATATCATTGCACAAATTCTAAAATATTCCTATTAAACATACAAATATTTTTTTTCTTTAAATTCCACCATCAAGTTTGAAGACACTGTTTCGACTTATTATTTCTTTCTTAACTTTATATCTTTAAATTTAAGAGCATTAATTGACGTTGAGTAGTTAAATATTTTTTTTTTCTTTGTGCAGTCAAAACCTCCATAACTAATGTAAAGAGATATGAACTTAAAGCTAGACCTTAATTAATTTAATAAAAATAAAAAGTTCCTAGTCAAACCTTCTTGTGTTCAAGTGCATGTAATAGCTCTTTTATATATATCTTGAATCACTTGAATTTCAGCAGTGTAAATCTTTTTTTTTTTTAACTTTTTAGAATACTTTTTTTAGTCTTTATCATAAAGTTTTTTTTAAGTTAATAAAAATCAAATGCAAACTTTTTTCTCTCACTAAATATGTCTATTAAACTTCTCTATAAATGAATAGTTTTTATGTTAAATGTGCTTGGTATAAAATCAAACTGATTCTGTGATGACTTAGTATTACGACGTAATCTATGCTTAATCATCCTCTCTCAAAGTTTTAATATTAAAATAATCTTGTATTTTGCCTTTATTTGTATAAATAGCTATTAATGTACTTGTTTTTATTTATTTGGCATTCTTTTAGCTTTCAGAATTATATTATACAATCTAGTGAGCTACGAAACTTCTATATTTTTCATATATTTTTAAATATTTATTAGAATATCATTTAATTTTACTATTTTTTAATATTTTATTTTCTTTAAAGCCTCCTTAATTTTAGTTTATTTATATGCTAAATATAAGAGCAGTATCTGTCTTCTTTTTGGATGCTAAAAGTAGTAAAATTAATCGTATTATTACAATTATCATTGAAAAGACTTTCAAAGTAACTCATTCATTTGTGTTGAATGTTTTTATTGTTAAAAAGTACTTTTTGATCCTCATTTTTAATGTATTTTACTGCAGTTAATTTTTTAGTTTTCTTATCTCTTACTTTAACGAGCCTGTATATATAATTTTCTCCTTCTTTAGTATTTAATTTCTTATAAAAATTATTAAAATCTATATTCTTTGCATTATAGACTGCTTTTAGATTTTTATCAAATATTTTTATACTTTTCTAAATTCTTGTTGCTTTTTTACTAATACTAGTCATTGTAACAAGCTTTTTTTCTTAAATTTTTTCTTTTCACTACTAAGCCTCTTTATTGTTTGGGGCTTTTCTTTTAAATTCTCTCGACATATTTTTTTGCAATCTTACGAATACAGTTAGCAATCCCTTAATCACATAAGATCAGCTTCTCCTTCAATGCTCAATTGCTCGTGTTCTAAAACCTTCTTTTTGAAGATATTTCTCATTCTTTAGATTTCATTCTTAAGTCAAAGTATTATTTTGACTTATTATTCTTTCTTCAGCTCTTTATTTTAAAACTTGAAAGTATTAATTGATGTTGGTTTGTTAAGCATTCATTTAAAATGATCTTATAATATTTACAGTCCACGCAATCACATTTTTTTTATTTGGAAATAATCAATTTGTATTCTTGAAAACTCATTTCTATAAGTGGTAATATACTTATATTTTTTGTTAAAGAAATGTATTAAAGATGTAGATAAAAAGTATTTTTCATGAAAGAAGATAGCAACAACTTTTCAATGAAGATTGTGAAAATTCAATTGATCTTACGGAATTCAGCACCCCAAAAGAAAGTAAAAATTACTCTTACATCCGACGTATTAATAAAGCTGAAGTCTGAAAAGCTTTAAAGAAGATGAAGCATAACATGTAGTACCTAAAGAGTTGATGCTCATAGCACATGACCGACTACAAAGAATTGTTTGTCTTAATTTGGGTTTACCATAATGGTCACATGACTCTTGGAGAACTTTAGAGAAAGGTAATTGGCATAGGAGATGTAGGTAATTTTACTAATTCGTGTGTTAAAAATGTTTTACTTGTTGAAGGACTTGGACGTAATCGGTTAAGCATAAGCTAAATTTATGATAATTGTTATCTTGTTACATTCAATTCAACTAAGAAAGCATAAGCATAATTCATGGAAAGACAATTATATAAGTTAATTCAATTTTGAGAAAGTAGTAGGTAATGCAAAGAATATGGCTCTTGAGGATTTATGTAAGAAGCTAGACACTAAAGAAGGAGAAAGACAATTATATAGGATTGTCAAGGCAAGAGATAAAAAAAATTAAAGATTTAATTGAAGTAAAATGTATTAAAAATATAGATCAAAAAGTACTTTTCATGGAAGAAGATAAAGATAGATGAATGAGTTACTTTCAATAGTTTTTCAATGATGATTGTGAAAATTCAATTGATCTTACGGAATTCAGCATCCCAAAAGAAAGTAAAAATTACTCTTACATCCGACGTATTAGTAAAAGCTGAAGTCTGAAAAATTTTAAAGAAGATGAAGCATAAAAAAACAGTAGGAGCAGATAATATTTCAATAGATGTTTGAAAGTGTTTAGAAGATGAATGAGTTTCTTGGCTCATTAGATTGTTTATATGATTTTGAAGACTAAAAGGATGCCAAATGAATGGAGAAAGAGTATATTAGTACCTATTTATAAGAATAAAAGCGATGTACAAAATTATGCCAATTATAGAGAAATGAAATTAATAAGTCATACTTTAAAACTTTGGGAGAGGGTGATCGAACAAAGTTTACACCATAATACTAAGGTATCAGAGAATCAGTTTGATTTTATGCCAAGTAGATCTACTATAGAAGTCATTCATTTATTAAGAAGTTTAAGGAGAGAAAAGAAAAACCTCCATGTAGTTTTTATTGATTTGAAAAAAGCTTATAATAAAGTCTCGAGAGAAGTACTTTGGAGAGTTTTACAAAAAAAAAGGGATTTGCACTACTTATATTCAAGTTATTAAAGACATGTATGAAGAGCTGTTATCTGTGTTCGAACACAAGGAGGTTTGACTAAGAATTTTTCTATTATAGTTGGATTACACCAAGGCTCGACTTTAAGTCTGTATCTTTTTGCTTTGATTATGAAAGTCATGATTAGACATATCTAAGATGAAGTGCTTTGGTGTATGCTCTTCACAGATGATATTGTCCTTATTGAGAAAACTAAAAAGGGAGCCAAAGTAAAACTAGAGCTTTGAATGAATACTCTAGAATCTAAAAGTTTTCATCTCAGTAGATCAAAAACTGAATATATGGAGTGCACATTTAGTGAAGAAAGAAATATTTATATTGGAGATGTGACAATTGGTGATTAAATTGTTAAGAAGAGTGAGCGCTTTAGATATCTTGGATTAATCATACAAAATGATGGTGAAATAGATAATGACGTTATTAGCAGGATTCAAATAGGATAGGTAAAATAGAGAAATGCTTCTGGTGTGTTGTGCAATAGAAAAATCCCATCCAGAATTAAGGGTAAATTTTATAAAACTGTCGTAAGACCAGCGATGATATACGGTGCTGAATGTTGGCCTGCAAAGAGGAAATATATAAATAAAATAAATATTATATAAATGAAGATGCTAAGGTGGATGTGTGGATATACACGAAAGGATAGAATGTGAAATGAGTATATCCGAAAGAAAGTTGGTGTTGCACCAATTGAGGATAAACTTAGAGAAAGTCGGCTTAGATGGTTTGGACACCTAAATCATAGGCCGATTGAAGCTCCAGTTAGAAAAATTGAGTTATTAATTTTGCCCATGTACAAAGAGGAAGATGGAGACCAAAGAAGACATGACAAGAAACTATAAGGAGTGACTTAGAGTTAAACATTTTGTAACTGATTGAGTGCAATGGAAATAAATGATTCATATAGTTGACCCCACCTAGTGGGATTAAGGCTTGGTAGTAGTTGTTGTTACATTCAATTCAACTCACTGCATAGTAGAAAATGATAAATGTAGACTATGAAACTAGTTTTCAAAGATTGAAAGAATGTCTCATTTCAGCTCCGGTGTTAGCTTTACCAAAGCGTAGTGACGGGTTTCAGATCTATAGTGATGCGTCATTCTAAGGGCTGGGATGTGTTCTTATGCGACATGACAGTCATAGCCTATGCTTCACGACAGTTACGACAACATGAGAAGAACTACCCAGTACATAATTTAGAATTACAGTAATTATTTTTGCACTAAAGATCTGACGATTCTACTTATATGGGGTAAAGTGTGAAATGTATGCAGAATATCAGAGTTTGAAATATATTTTCGCCCAGAAGGAGTTGAATCTGAAACAAAGGCGTTGGCTTGAATTAATTAAAGATTATGATCTGAAAATTATTTATCAATCAGGTAAGGCTAATGTAGTAGCTGATGTCTTAAGTAAAAAAACTAATTTGAGTATGATAGCCTTACAAAAAGATGAACAATTAATGGTACTTGAGATTGAGCAATTGTCCCTTGATAGAATTAAAGGTGAAAGTCAGGTATTTTTGAGTTAATTAATAATTAGATCTAAATGGCTGCAACTTATAATGGAAGGTCAGAATAAAGATCCATTTATTCAAAAGAATAGTTGAAGAAGGAAAATAGAATAATTGCAATATTAATAATAAAGAATTATTGAAATATAGAAATATGCTATGTATACGAGATATTGATGATCTCAGATATATGCTATTATAAGAAACTTATGGGGCAAAATATACTATTTATTCAGGTATAAATAAGATGTATTATGACCTGAAACATAAAATATGATAGTCTGGTATGAAGAAAAATGTGACTGAAGCTGTCAGCAAGTGTATGTCATGTCAACAAGTTAAAGGTGAACATCAGCGACCTCCAGGTCTACTTCAACCTTTACCTATTCCTATGTGAAAATGAGAAATGACTAGATGTTGTAGTTGATTGCCAAGATCACAACAAGGACATGATGTCATTTGGGTGATTGTTGATAGATTGATTAAATCAACTCATTTTTTGTCAATCAAAGCTATTGATTCTACTGATAAATTAGCCAAAATTTATGTGGATCAGATTATAAGATTGCATGAGATACCATCTGCTATTGTGTCAGATTGAGATCCAAAGTTTTCTTCTCGATTTTGGCAGAAAGTACATCAAGCATTTGATACAAAGTTGAAATTCAAAATAGCATTTCATCCTCAAATTGATGGTCAGACAGAAAGAACTATTCAAACGCTTGAGGATTTGTTATGATTATGTGTGCTGGATTTTGGAGGAGGTTGAGAAAGACATTCTATTAATAGAATTTGCTTATAATAATAGTTATCAATCCAGTATTGGAATGACACCCTATGAAGTTTTTATATGAAAGAAAATATCAATCACCATTGTGCTTGTATGAAGGTGAAAGTCGAGCTATTTTGACACCTCAATTAGTTGATGAAACTACTGAAAAGATAAAATTCATAGAGAGAAACTACGCACAGTTCAAGATAGACAAAAAATATTATGATGCTCGATATATGAAAATAGAATTTGAAGTGGGGAATCAGGTATTTCTTAAAGTCAGCCCAATGAAAGGTGTAGTGCGGTTTCGAAAAGCTAGTAAGTTAAAGCTTTGTTATATTGGATATTTTTCAATTATAGAAAGAGTTGGGGCTGTAGCTTACAGACTCACATTACCATTTGAATTTGAAGGAATACATGATGTTTTTCATATATCAATGTTGAGAAAATATGTTTCAAATCCTTCTCAATTTGATCCAAGGCAGATGAAGATAAAGTCAAATTTGAGCTATAAAAAGAAATCAATTAGAATTTTAGCAAGAAATGTTAGGCAATTAAGGAATAAGGAGATTCCTATAATTAAAGTTTTGTGGAGCAATCAGACTGAGAAATAAGCAACCTGGGAATCTGAGAATGAAATGAAGTTTTATCCAGATCTCTTTGTTTAATTTCGTGGATGAAATTCTTCAAAGGTGGGGAGAATTGTGACACCCAATGAATAATGATTTGGAGTTTAAAAATTAAAACTATTTTGGATCTAAAAGAAATATTTTTTGACTTAAAAATAAAAAATTTGGATCTATTTATAAGAAAATGAAATCAGGGAGACCAAAATGCTATTTCCCATCAAATGGAATAGCACAACGCTGAACCGCCTTCGCCCATGCCATTTTTTGCGTGCCACCCGACGCTTGGAAGAAAAAGGGAATTTTTCTCTCTCTCTCGATTTTCTCTCGATTCCGGCCGCGCCCCTGTGTTCCGCATCTGCCCGTTCTGCCGAGCCTAGCGGCAGCTGCATCCGCAGCCAGCAGGAGAAGGAAGAAGAGGAAGAAAAAGAAAAAGAAGAAGGAAAAGAGGAGGAAAAATGAATTAAAGCGGGTTTTCTTGTCCGAATTTCTGCGCGTATTTCTCGGCCTTCATTTAGTTATCAATATGTCATATATGAGGTAGGCAAGAGTTCTAAGTTGTTTATTAAATTAAATCTGCAAATTAGTTTGATATACGTGATTTTATGTGTTATGTTGAATTAAAAATGACATGCACAGTTGAATGTTTGTTTTATAGTTAAATTTATATTACTGAAATTATTATTTTTCAGAATAATTCATTATATGCATGACTTCTGATCAAATTGCATGATTAAATAATCGTAAAATATAACATTGTTTTATATTTCATTATGCTGAATTAAATCTATATGAATGTTTAAAGCATAATCATGTGTATTTAATGAATTATTGAGTTGTTTACCAGTGTAAAGGAAGGCAGAATGTGATCTGTGGATTTGAAACAACTAAATGTGATTTCAAAGATGTTTTAAAGATCGGCAACGAATTAAAAAGGGTATCTTGTCGTGTTTATGTTCCTGTTTATGCTCGAGCTATTTGATATGGTAACCTGCCAAATATCGAGAATGATTGCTAAGATGTATAAACAACCTGCCAAATATTGGGGATGATTGTATATGTGGCACTCTTCCATTTGCGGGTATAGGAGTTGCTGAGGATCCTATGTATATGTGGTGATAAAAAGAGACAGTTAAGGCATAATCCAAGAAATCGGAGCCCGAAAGATAAATGTATAAAGAATAAAAAAGGATTTGCAGCGTATTATTAATATTGTATATTAATGTGACATTAACATTTATGTTATGACTGTTAAATTGTCATGACTATTTATTGTTGATATTGTTAAGAAAGAATAATATATGTTTATTTGTAAATAGTTTTTATTCAGCAAGTTAGTGCTTATTGCCTACTCAGTCCTGGGGTCGGTTGGTGGACTGATGCCTTTATTGATAGGTACTGGTGAAGAAAGAGGCACACGAGAGGCCTATGAGCATTAAATCAGGGGGGATTCGTGTTCGGTTTGATCTTTTTCTTATTGTATAAAGTCTAATGTATATTATGGCCTGTGAATAAATAAAAGTGTGTTAAACATATTTGTAGTTCAGCTTGTTATTTAGTTATATTGTTTCCACCGCATGTGTTAAACAGTTCTGTTTTGTTAAAGTTAAATGTTTTTATATATAATCTCCCTTTTAATTTAAGTTAGTTGTCGTGGTGTCCCCAGGAGGACGTCACTTATATGCCATTTTGAAAGCTTGATGAAAAATAGAGAAATAGGTGGAAAGAATTACCTACCTTATTTGTCATTTGACAAAGCTTGAGTTCCCCCTTCTTCTTCCTTTTTTGTTCCTCTTCCTTCTTCTTCTTCTTCTTCTTCTTCTTCTTCTTCTTCTTCTTCCCTGGCTCGCGGAAACGAAGGTGCGGGAGAGAGGTGCAGAATAGAGAGCGAGAGAGAGATTTTGTTTTTTTGTTTAATGGCATAGGGAGCTCGGGTGGCACGCGGAAAGGAGAGAAGGGAAGGCGGTACAGCTCACAGGAGGGAGGTGGTGGTGTCACTGTCCTTATTGGGATAATTACAATTTGGTCTCTCAGTTTCTCTCCCTTATAAATAAATCCAAAATCTTTGCATTTAGGTCCAAAACTTTTAAACAGCATAATGATATATATTTATTGTGACATCCAAGATGTTAATTTGGGATTAAAAATAATGCTGTTTTGAATTTAAAATACATAAATTTGGGATTTAAAATACATAAATTTGGGATTTAAAATACATAAATTTGGGATTAAAAATAATGCTTCTTTGGAGTCTAAGTACTATCATCTGGATTGACAGCATTTCTTACTGTTGCAGGATTGTTATGGACAGTACTAAAAGTTTTTTTGTGATGGAAGATATGTGATTTCAGACTTGCCAAATGGCTACCTGATCAAATTTCCCACCATACAGTGTCAAGTTTTGAAGGTACATTATGCAGCCTAATTTAGTCTCCATTCCTCATCCAACTACATTGCTCCTGAATACTCCATGCATGGCATAGTGAATGAGAAAATTGATGTTTTTGTTCTCATAATTCTTCTTTTCGAGCTAACACCAGATCGAGAAGCTATAGATTACTCAATGGAAAGCATTGTAGGGTGGGTGAGCTCCCATTATTTGAAAAATGCTGCAGTATTATCATTATAATCCACTAGAATATGCATGAAGCTGAACATAATATTCACATAATATGTCTGAAATATATTTGTAATGTTCCTTTGTTTTGCAGGCTGAGGATCAAGCAGAATGATGTTAGTGGTCTGTTTGATCTTTCTCTTGGTGAAGCCTATGACTCTTAAGTAGTTGAAGTGTATGATTGTGATATCCTGAAATTTTATTTGAAGTTATTATTGTTAACACGTGATTTCAGCGCTGCATCCCTACCATACACGTGACGCCTAGCTGGCACTTAACTTTTCTTTACTTACTAATCCATCTGTTCTCACAGGTTTCAGACCCCGGTCAGACCTCGACACGAGGGGTCAACCAAGCCTCGTCTACAAGGGTTCGACCAAGCCTCGTCCATGACGAGCCATGACCATCCCTGATAACATCGAGGACGATGTTACAAAGCGGTGCCTGTCACAATCAGCTTGGCCCGACAACGCGTTTCCTGTACAAGACCTTCTTTCCAAGACACGCAAATCAAGGGTCCGCATGCCCCAACTGTCATGGATCCTAGAAGCAGTACTAATATTAAAAGTTAGCATCTTCCTTTTGCGGCTTTTAGTCCCTCCGGCGGCCGACAAGTGGCGCGAGCTCAGAGCTTGTTCACCTCCTTTCCTCCGGAAAACCAGGATAAAGCTATGCAATCCATCGCCTACTAATACCTCTGAACAGTCTTCAATCAGGAGGACTCGCCCCAGGAAGAGCAGAATCCTTCCTTTATCACCTCTTGTAAAACAGGAGCTTGAGAACAAGAAAAACTCACTCTCTCCTCTTCTTTCTCTCTCTTCCTCTTGTAAAGCTCTTTGTATTAGCCTTCACGGCTACTTTTTTCCATTAGTGAAAACTTCTTCGCTAATCGCTCGATGGACGTAGAGGATTTCCTCCCTGAACTACCTTAAATTGCTGTGTACTCTTCTGGATGCCCCGAACTCTCTCTCTCTCTCTCCCTTAAGCCTCAACCATCAGGCTTACCTCTCTGCGCGCCGTCGTCTCTCAGGACTCTCTCTCTTTTTTGGTATTTCTTAGGATCCCCCACATTAGGGTCAACAATTATCAAAAATACTTATTTATTCAATTAGCATATCAAAAAAGTTACAATAATGTCAATAAACTATTTATAATTTCTTATATTCTAATAATTTTGTGTCCTCATAAAAGCTTTTCTTCGCTCCCTATCATGACATTGTTCTCACGAAAAAATAGTCAATTTTTTACATTAAAAAGAATACCAAAGAATATTTTGAAGTATATTTTGATTTGAGGTTTAAAAATTAAAATTGAGTTTGACTGAAAATGAAGTTTTTTGGACTTAAAATAAATAATTTTGGACCTATTGATAAGAATGTAAAAGTTGGGGGACTAAAATGCAATTTTTCCTAAAAAACAAAAGGGATAAACTTGCACTACCAGCTGCCAAGAGCAGCAGCCAGCAGCGCCAGCCGGGCCGCCTCTCCTCTTCCCTTTCTACCGTATGGCAGTTTAAGGAAATAAAATAAAAAAAAGGGGGAAAAGAGAAATTAATCCTCTATTTTCCGCCTCCTTTGCGCCCGTGCCTCTGGCCTGTCCATTGGTTCCGCCCAAGCAAAGGCAAAGCAGCAGCTGCTGTTGGAATCAAAGAGAAGAAGAAGAAGGAGGAAAAAGAAGAAGAAGGAGAAGAAAGGAAAAGGAAAAATGGGAAAGTTGTAAGAGATTCCAAGCTTTGTTTTTAATGATATAAAGGTAGGTAATCATGTCCCTAAAGTTAATATTGATGCATTATTGCTTGTGAAAACGGATGAATGTTGTAGGGCTTTAGGAATTATGATATTATGTCTCGTGTTCTATTAATTGCGTAGGAGAAATAAATGAGGAATTTCATGTCTAGCCAAAACAGTAAATCGGTAGGTAATTCTTTCCCTAAAATTGATGTTGATTTAATATTGTGTTGCGAATATAATTTCATGTTTCAAGATTACAGGGAAATTATGATTTTGTGGAAAATGGATTAATTTGGTGGAATTTTGTAATCAGTTCTCTGTTTGCTTTTTGTTGATGTTTTAATCTATTAAGTGGATTTCGAATTACAGAGGAATTTTAGTAGACGTGTCTATATGGAATTATGTTATTATTCATATATGTTGTGTATGCTGTTAATTGATCAAGAGAATGAATGTAAAATGCTTGTCTGTAAAGTGATATGGTACTAATAAATTTTTGTATACCAAGAACCGACGTGGGCGGAGAGTTTCCTATCTATAAGTTATTTCGATGAGGGCGGGGAGTGTACGCCAGGTGATGTCCTAAGAGAAAGGAATCACTGATGCAAGGTGCGGCTCCTGTCAAGGCTTCTAGAATAACAAGTTGTAGAAATTTTTGTCAAGCTTATAGGTGAAAGGGTATGGAAATAATAGATCCACGTCACTAAACAGAATATTATTATGTCGTGACGAAATTCATTGAGTTCAATGATAAGATAAATTATGATAATTAATATGTATTTATGATATGATATGTAAATGTTATTGAGTAATGAGTTGCTATTTGCATTCATGGTTTAAAGGCGATGATGAGTAAGACAAGTTTCTCACAAGCAATCATACATGCCAGTTCGAGCTTGATTTGGCGCGGCGGTGTCCAAGGCCCTTTTGGGCTGATGAGAAAATGATTGAGGCATTTGAGGTGATTGGTTGAGAAACCTGGGGCCCAGAGATATGAATAATGAAGTTATTATTTCTAGTAAAGATGATTCTGATATTGATATTAAAGGTTAATATTTTTAAGACTATCTTGCATATTTGAATTGTTGTTGTAGAGATTGATTTTATTCTTGGTTTGATTCTAATACATGAGATGTATTCAATCTGTATGCAGTGTTGAATTGATTATTGTTATTATTTGGGATACTGTTTTATCTACTGAGTCTGTATTAACAGACTCCTGCCATTTTTGGTGGCAGGTGTGACACTAGAAGGATCACGGGACAAGGGAAGAGAAGCCAAAGGTAATTCTGAATTGTGACATTCAAGAATTTGAGTTGAGATTTAAAAAAAAATGGAAAGAATATTACTTTTCTAGCGTCCGGAAAGTCGGGACGTCACAATGATGAATATGGCTAATATGTGCATTCAGTACTCTTCACTCCTCCGGCCTCATATGAGTCAGGTTTGTATGCATGAACCATCAAAGTAAATGCATTGTAGTTACAAGTGGATAAAAGAACGCAAGCATGCTTAGGCTTATATCATGTTAACCTAATTAGACCTGTAAAAATTCTTATGTTGGTTTGGGTTAGCTCAAATAGTTTGCTCCAACTAACCGACTGTAAGGATATATTCTACTAATATTTCTACCCAATTTGGTGATAGATCTTATAACTAGATTAGATGATAAACTTTTGATTAATTTTCTTTATCAATTCTATTTCATGTTATTTACTAATTAGTGTTAATTACATTAAAATCCCTCATGTTTGGGTTCTTTTTGCATAGATCTATTATTGATGGATCATTTAACTTATGCTCTCTTCTATCAATTTTAACTTGTGTCCCATTTTTTTAAAATTTATCTTGACGTGGAACATTTAATTATTTTCTCCACAAACAATTGAAAGTTTTCATCAGAGAAATCGAACAAAATGCATCTCTCGCTCTCTTGCTAACTCGATTGTTCCATTGCTCTCCCTCCCTCTCTTTTGTACAAACTTATAGAGCATCTTTTTATGATAAGAAAGGCATTTTTGTATAGATTTGTTTCATGTTTATTGAGGCTATTATAATGGAGGATGGCGTTTTGTTTTTTTATTAGAATGGCGGATGATGTTAAAAGTGTGAGATTAAGTAACCTAGGTTTGTTATCAATAGTAATGTGAGTATAAAGGAGGATATTCGTCATTCAATTAAGATAGGATGCTAAAATGGAGTAATAAGATAGGTTTTCTATTTATATAGTAAGAGATGCCTATAATGTGGATAGAAACACAAAATTGATGCCCAACTAGCTAACCTGTTAAATTGCAAAATATCGATAAGATTAATATAGTTAAAATACAGTTGTAGAGATGAATGAGTGGATTGCCTTAGAAATGGTTGTATGAGAGAGTAGGCGTGGTACTTGTTGACGACAAACTGAGGGAAAAATGTTTAATGTGATTTGGTCTTGTTGTTGCTTTAGATAGAATTAAGTGGAGAAGAGAAATCTATGTAGCTGACCATAATTAGTTGGGACTCGATGTCTTCGTTGCTTATGGCTTTTTGTTGTGAAGTTTAAAAAAAAGCAGGCAGGGAGGTTTAATTGCCTTTGCATAGGTGGTTGTTGTTGCTGTAATATTTTATTAAGGACGTATTGATGCAGTTCATTAACTACCATTGAACAGAGTATGTAAATCTATCTTGTAGTTTTTGTCGTTTTTCTGTTAGAAGAACTAGAGATCTTTACAGGGCTTACATTGAGTTCATTTTTTTTTTTGATAAAACATTGAGTTCATTTAGATCAACGTTTTTTTTTATAGATTATAGTATGTATTTAATTTTGTATATATATATATATATATATATACTAAGAAGTACGGACATAACACGAGACACGGGACATGATATGATATGGATATGGGGATACATCAATCTTCAAAAAAATAAGACACGATCTTCTCGGACACGTTAAATAAATAAAATTATTTATTTACTAGAATTTTAATAAAAATAAAAGAAACTATAAATTGATCAAATATATGTGATAGAAAAATTATAAAAAAGTTAAATGTATTTAACAAAATTAATCAAATATAAAAACTGTAATATTTATTTAGGAGAGTTTAGCATATTTATGTTAAAAAGTAGCTATATAATCAGTTAATTACGCATACAAACTACTTCACCAAATGATATGAAAGGCCTAGCAATCAGCATCAAAAGTTATAAATATTAAATTTTTAAGGAAATATATATAAGCTGTAAGCAATAAGTATTCATAAACTTTGATATAAACTTACTTGTACTCCTGTGTATTATGAGATCCAAAATCACTAGTGCTTGCCTCTTGATATTCAACATCATTTCCATCATTGAAAAGAGCTGTCTCAAGCTCGGGTTCATCATGGGACAATTGGGTAACCTCCAATGTACCTGTATCTTCAACAGAAGCAAATGTATCACCTTAAACATCCCACTTTCTTGTCTCCCCTTACTGATGTTGTGTTCTTCTAGACAGGAGTCGAAGGTTGGTATGTACACATACTAAATTCATAGCTCATTGTGATTGAATTTTATTTTTCCTCATAGAATGTATGAAAGAGTATGTACTCCAATTCCTTTCACAACATAAAGAGGAACAAGGCTGACTTATTAGTTGAATGATTAATTGTTGAAAATAAGGAGTATTAATCCCGTATGTCATTCACCAAGAAAGAGAGTCCATAGTAGCTCTATGGCCTAAACAATCTGCATCTCCAAGAATACCTTGCATTGAGAAACATTTTTCAAACTCTACCGCCACAATTTGTCTTTCTTCATTATTTAGAAATAAACATTTTAAGGATTGTATCCTTCCTTGTTGAATTTCTTCATCCATATTAGGGAAAACTCTTTTAGGAGGTTCTTGGTTTTATTCATTACTATAAAACATTAGATTTAATGTATGTGCTAGGCAATGTAAAGGTGTGTTGCTTTTGTTCCATCTATCAGTAAGAATGACATGCATAATATTGTAAAATGTGAAATTTTCACCTTCCCTATTTACTTAATGTCTGTATATCACATTTTTAACTTTTTTCTATCATTATGTCCCACATATCATAAACTAAATGTAAGCATGAGCGATCAGTGTTAGCAACTCTAAGCATATCATAAATAGTCTCTGTGAAAGAAATAATATAGTCCACTTGATCTCATCACATATCATCAATGATCTTTTTAGTAAACCTTACTTTTTCAACATCATTTTAACGATAAAGAGACTATTTATCACTTATTACCAACG
Organism: Apostasia ramifera; assembly: GCA_019297695.1. NCBI lineage: Eukaryota > Viridiplantae > Streptophyta > Magnoliopsida > Asparagales > Orchidaceae > Apostasia > Apostasia ramifera. Next base: position 182,696 of record JAEMOT010003655.1, read on the forward strand.
ATTGGAGGCCTTGTCTAGCTTGCCTAAATCTTTGAAGCATCACCGTTATGGAAGCAAAATGAGTATCTGCAATGGATAGTAATTTTAACTTCATATACTTAAACATTGCAAGCCTTATCGAATGATTCATAATGAAGTTTCTAATGAAATTAACATCTACAGAAATTTAATTCACTTGTACTCATCATATGCTACTTCATTTCTTTCAGTATTTTTTACTGTCATATTTTTCAATGCAAGGTTTAATGTATGAACTACACATAGAGTCCAAAATATGTGAGAAAATTGTAATTGAATAAGCATACCAGCAGCTCTATAAACAAGTGCATTATCAGTAATAACTTGTACAGCTCTCTCCCAATCATCGGGGACGACATTTCCCAGCTCTCTCCCAATCATCAGGGACGACATTTCGAGCTGTCTTCCAGCACCATTGACAACGACCACACAAATCAAGGGCCCGCATGCTCCAGCTCCTACGGATTCCTAGGTGATTTGCGAAGATTAAGGAGCCAAGCTCTCCAACCATTGCTTCCTTCTCCTCCAGTTGCCGATGGCAGTGGAACCACTAGCACAAGCTCAGCAATTGTATATATTTTCCTGTCCCGAAAAACCCGGGCGGAGCTCCTCTACCTCCCCGGTATAAATACCCTTAAACAGGCTTCAAGGGGGAGGTTGGAATCCGTCGAATTTTTTTTCCTGCTATTTTTACCCTTGCACTGATCCTAAGCGGCTCTCTTTCTTAAGATATAATGGAAGATTTCAGGCTGATTCGGTGGACGTAGGGGATTTCCTCCTTGAATCACCTTAAATCTCTGTGTGCTTTTCTGGATGCTTTTCTCTATCATTTAAGCCTTAATTATCAGGCTTAGTCCTCTGCGTACCGTTGTCTCTCGGAACCCCCTTCTCACGTCAACATTTTTAGTACTTTCATTGAGACATCGAGAAGATGGTGGCCAGAACATGCAAAACTAACTCTGTCGTCCGCAGCACACAAGCAGGTGAACCTTTTGTCAGGGCACCAGGAGATGAAGCTTCAGCTTCGACATCCCGACGTCGCACCGGATCTACTTCTTCCTCCAGAGGCACCTACATTTTAGAGTTACAGGGGATGCTGGCCAACCTCACCGCCCTGGTTACTGGTCTTACAACCCAGCAGGCTGTGATCCTTAGACAGACACAGCCGGTTTGAGATGCCGTGCTGCCTCCCGAACCCCTTTCGCATGTTGCGGCGGCTCTTGCACCCTTTTTTCTCGGTTGCTGCGGCTCCTGCACCCCTTCCATCGGTGGCGGTGGCTCCTGCGCTTCTTCCGTAAGCTGCGGCGGCTCCTGAACCTCTCCCGCCAGTTGCTGCGGTCCCTGCTCCACTTCCCGCTGGAAATCCCTCGGCTCAGTCATCCGGCTCCTCTCAACCTCAAAGGCATCGTCCTCCTCATCAGGAAGTCTACCAAAACCAAAATCCTCCTCCACTGTTTCCTTCATGTCCATTTCCTCAGCCTATCTTCTTTCCTCCAGCCTTTCCTCCTTTCTTGGCTGGAAGGAACTCCCCCTTTCTAGGTGTTCAGGCCCTCCCATACGGACCTGATGCCTTCTTCGGCCCGCTTGACGGTAATGCTCCCTTCTCTAACGCCATCTGACAAGCACTAGCTCCAGAGGACTTCAGTCCACCGCGCCTTGAATCCTACAGAGGAGCTACTGACCCCCGCGAACATATACAGGGCTTTGAAGCTGCTATTCGTTACCGTCACCCCGACGAGGCCACCAAATGTCACCTCCTGGCCAACACCCTTAAGGGAGCGGCATTCAGCTGGTTCGTCAAGTTGCCCTGGGGCCACATTTGTTCCTATGAGCATTTGAAGTTGGAACTCATCGCCCATTTCATAAGCCGAATGAGGGTGGTTGTCTCTGATATGGTTCTCGCCAACATTAAGCAAGGTGAAAGGGAAAGCCTGCGAGATTACAGCAACCGCTTCTTCGCTGCAGCAGCGGAAGCAAAAGATGTTGACCCCGTCGTTGCCATGCATAACTATCGGAGGGGTCTTAGGAGCGGGGACTTGTCCAAGTCCCTACAACTGGCGAAACCTCGGAGCTACCCGGAGCTGGTCGCCAGGGCCAGCCAGTGTGTGTTGCTAGAAGATGCTGAGGCCTCTCCCCCCGATATTTCCGGGGCTAGCAAAGAGAAGAAGAGGAAATATTAGGGTGATGAACCATCGTCCATGATGAATCGCAGGGGCAAGAACCATGGCAGGAATGGTAGAAAGCCACGTCAAACCTTCGAGCAGAAGCGCTTCTTCTCTCGGCCGCTCACTAAAGTGTACGCGGCAGTCGTAAAACAAGGCTGGATTCGTCCTTCAGGACCCAAGCCAGCACCACCCGCCGGAGTAGATCCGGAAAGCTTCTGTGAGTTCCACGGGAACTATGGGCACAAGCTCCACAAGTGCCGCGCGCTGAGGGCCTTACTTAACAAACTGGTGAATCAGGGTAAACTCGAAGAATTTCTGCAGATGACGCCTAGGTTTGGTGGAATCCAGAAGGGCAAGGCCCCAGAAGAAGGTGCGAGAGCTCCTGATCAGGTCCCAATAGCACCATCAGGATCAGGCCAGTCGATCAGGTCCTATCCCCCTACTGCAAGAACCATCAATGCTATCTTTAGCATTGATCCTGCTACTGCCTGTCGCCAGATGATTGGAGTCGGCGGCCTATGAAGCACCGATACTTCGTGGAGCCTAACGTATCCGTATCGTATCCGTATCGGATACCGATACTCCATCGATACGTATCTGATACGCCACGTGGTCTTTTTTCAATTTTTATTTTTGATTTTTAAAAATCCGATACTCGCCCGATACTTGTCCGATACTTGTCCGATACTTCTAATTAAAGAAAAAAATATTGAAACAGTTGGTCTGGCCTACACAATAAAAAATAAAAAAATATATTATACATAAAACACAACTCACGCATAGACTCAAATAATAAGATTGAGAGATATACTGAACTCACACAATTGGGATTGCAAAATGCTTAATGCACGCTAGTGTTTCGGCAAAGAAAAAGAATTTGGTATTTGCAAGCAACTGTATTATCTAATTTTTCTATATCAACTATACTATCTTTCCTTCTATTAGACACCGATCACTTTTTTTTACTTTAATTAAACTTATATTATGAAAATGATAGAATTTTGGTTTTTTTTATTTTGTTTATTTATTTAGTTAAGACTTAGAAAGAGGAGAGCATATATCTACTTTAATTAGATTAGTATATATGAGTTTATGTCACATTATCTATGTTATTTTCAATTATATGTCGTTTGCATCGAGCTAATTAATTTAGGTTGGATTTAAATTAAGACTGAAACTAATTTACTGATGTATATTTAAATTTTAAACTCTCATCTCATTTAGATAATCTGTGATAGGTTGAAAGTAATTAAATAAATTTTAAAATATTATTTTAATTTAAAATCTTTTAAACTCAATAGTTGTTGAAGGATATTTTTATTTTTTATATTTCAATTGTCTATAATATTTTTTTAGTGATATTAATAATGATTAAAAAAATATAATTAATTTGAAAAAAAAAATTAAAAGATATTTTTGAAAATTATAACAATAAAATGTATAAATTATTATAATTTACTATAGATTTATATCTTAAATATGAGAATATGACATATTATACATAAATATAACAGCCGTATCCTGACGTATCCGTATCCTACTTTTTTTAAGTTTGGCGTATCGTCGTATCTGTATCGTATCGTATCCGTATCGCCGTATCGTACTCGTGCTTCATAGTCGGCGGCATTTCCCACCAACTCTCTTCCTTTATCCCACTCACTTTTTGTCATGAAGATCTTCCCCGTCAGGGCATCCCTTACAACGACCCGATAGTGGTCACTGCTTGTATCGCCGACTTCGATGTTTGGCGAATACTCCTTGACTCGGGAAGTGCGGTCGATGTCTTGTTTGAATCCGCCTTCCTCCAAATAGGACTCAAGGAATCAGACCTCCGCGCAGGAACTACTTTGTTAGATTTCTCGGGAGAAAAGGTTCGACCACTTGGATTCATCTCCCTGTCGGCCTCTTTCTGTGATGACAATAATGGCCACACCATAAATATGATGGACTTCACTGTCATCAGAGCCAAGTTGGGCTACAATGCTATCCTAGGGAGGACCACTCTCAACTCCTTCGAGATGGTGATCTCTACTCCACATCTCTGTGCGAAGTTCCCCACCTCTAGCTGCGTCGTCACCATCAGAGGAGATCTTAGGCAGGCTTCCCGATGTTTCCAGATTGCCGCACAACTCATAGTCGATCAACTGGACCCTAGCGAATCCCAATCTATTATGTCGCAAGTGGGGGTCATTAATGTACCTTTGGGGGGGAAGATTCTTCTAAACTTGTAAATTTATCTTCTTTCATGAATGAAGACGTCACTGCTTTGCTTTCTGAGTATATAGATGTCTTTGTTTGGTCCCCTGAAGATATCACAGGGGTTGACAGAGTTGTTTGTGAGCATCACTTGAACGTATCCGCTGATGCAATCCCTATAAAACAGAAAAAAAGGATCATGACTGGAGAGAGAGAGCGTCATTGAAGAAGTTAACAAGCTGTTGAAAGCAGGGTACATCAGAGAAGTCCAATACCCATAATGGCTTACTAACGTTGTCATGGTGAAGAAAGCCAATGAAAAATGGAGGATGTGCGTAGACTTCCGAACGCTCAATCTGGCCTGTCCCTAAGACATATCCCCTGCCACACATTGATATGATGGTAGACCATACCTCTGGGTACAATGTGATGAGTTTTCTGGATGTCTTTTCTGGGTATCATTAAATTCGGATAGCCAAAGAAGACGAAGAGAAGACTGCTTTCATCACAGACTTCGACACATACTGCCATGATGTCATGCCCTTCGGTCTCAAAAATGCTGGGGCTACTTATCATCGAATGATTGACGCCGTGTTCAAGAGCTAGAGGGGAAGGAACCTTGAGGCATATGTCGGTGATATTCTAGTCAAGAACTAAAACATGGAAGAACATCTTGTTGATCTCAAGGAGACGTTTGACACTCTCCGAAGGTATAACCTCAAACTTAATCCTGCCAAGTGCACCTTTGGCACGACGTCAGGAAAATTTTTGGGCTACCTGGTATCGACCAGAGGAATAGATGCTAATCCAGATAAAATATTAGCGGTTCTTGACATGCCTTCCCCCCGATCATTGAAGGAGATTCAAAAGCTGGCGGGGCGTGTCAATAGCCTGGGAAGATTCATTTCCAAGGCCGGTGATCGATGTTTGCCCTTCTTCCGATGTCTCCGCAATGGCAAGAAGGGCCAGTGGACAAATGAATGCGAAGCGGCCTTCACAGAGCTGAAGAAGTACTTGACTACTGCACCAATGCTTGTGGCACCTAGGCCAGGGGAGATTCTCTCTTTACCTCGGGGTATCCGTTGCAGCAGTTTCAGCCATTCTCGTGAACGATGATAAGGGGATTCAACGCCCCATCTTCTATGTCAGCCATATACTCCTGGATGCTGAGACTCGGTACCCTACGCTGGAGAAGCTCTCTTTTGCGCTTCTGATGGCCGCATGGAAATTGCGTCCGTACTTCTAGGCGCACACTATCCAGGTGGTTGCCGATCAATCCCTTCTCAAGATTTTGCACACTCCCGAAATCTCAGGGAGGCTTCTCAAATGGTCTGTTGAGCTGGACGAGTTCGGTATCAGATATACCCCGCGGATGGCGATTAAAGCTCAAGCACTAGCTGATTTTGTTGCTGAATTCTTTACTTCAGAGCTGCCGCCCTCTAGAAACAAAGTTACACCCTAGTCTCTTCATGCCGATGGTGCCTCTGGACACCAATCTCAAGGGGTCGAAATTCTTCTAACAAGTCCAATGGGTGTCGCCTTACACCGAGCAATAACCCTCCAATTCAAAGTCACCAACAATCAGGCAAAATATGAAGCTCTCATCACGGGGTTAAACTTCGCCCTTGGGATGTCTGTGAACCACATACAGACGTTCAGTGACACAACAAATCGTCAATCAAGTGAATTGCATCTATGAGACAAAAGATGAGGTTTTAAAGAAGTATCTAATGAGAGTCCAATCTTTAATCTCCCTGTTCGATGATTTCTCCCTGACGCATGTTCGTAGGGAAGAGAATCAAGTAGCAGATCAACTCGCAAAAAGGGGGCTTCCTGACTTTCATCAATATCAAACCTTCGAAAGGTCCAGTTATAAATGTGCAGAAATTCAGAACACCGAACAAACATCCTGCTGGATGGACAGAATCATCGATTATCTGAAAGACGGAGTCCATCCCAGCAATCAACAAGAGGCGAGAGGGCTGAGGATTGAGTGCGCCAAATATGTTCTCATCGGCGATGAGCTGTACATAAGATCTTATGCTAAGCCACTTACAAAGTGCCTGAGACCTGAAGAAGCTCAAGAGGTCATGAAAGTTGTTCACTAAGGAGAATGCGGGACTCATGCTCGTGGCCGAAGTTTGGTTATGTGCATCCTGCGCCAAGGATTCTTTTGGCCTAATATCCACAAAAATGCGCAAGTGTTCGTAGAAAAATGCCCTCAGTGTCAGTACTACGCTGACATGCAAAGGCAACCCGCAGGGTACCTTAGGCCTATCAATTCGTCTTGGCCCTTCGCTGTTTGGGGCTTGACTTTCTGGGGCCAATGTCTACTGCTATCAGAAGCTATAAATGGGTCCTGGTCGCTGTCGACTACTTCACAAAGTGGGTAGAAGCAAAGCTTTTAGCTCAACCTACTGCTCAGAATGTCGAGAACTTTCTATGGTCAAATATCGTTTGCCGATACGGTGTTCCCATGGTTATCATCACAAACAATGGCACTCCATTTGCCAATCAACTGATCCGTGACTTCTGCGGCAAATATCAAATCAACCTTAAATATGTGTTTGTCTGGCATCCCCACACCAACGGGCAGGCTGAAGCTGCTAACAAAAATATCTTGAATATCCCAAAGAAGAGTTTAGATGGCGCCAAAACTCGCTGGCCTAATGAACTACGCGCTCTTTGGGATTATGACATTGCCCCATTCGAAGTTACTCAAGAGTTCCCCTTCTCTTTAGCCTTCGGAATGGACACTGTGATACCTGTCGAACTGGAGCATTACTCCCCCCGAGTGGAGGCAACAACAAACTTCGATCTCGAAGATTTGCAAACCTGGATGAATGAAAATGATGATTCCCGACGGATTGATCATGATCTCTTAGAATAGAAGAGGTAATTGGCCGCGCTTAGATGTCTGGAACACAAACGTCGAGTTGAACGATACTTCAACCGCAGGGTCAATCCAAGAAGTTTCGCTCAAGGCGATCTGGTGCTCAAACGACGATAGCTCGCTGGCAGTAATTGGGGGGTTCCCAAACTAGAACCCAACTGGGAAGGACCATACATCGTGCGCGAAGTCGCATCGCCCAATGCATACTATCTCATGACTTCTGATGACACTCAATTCCCTATAACATGGAGCGGGGATGATCTGAAAAAGTTCTATGCTTGAGTCTTAATATTTCTATACATCATTCTTTACACCTGGAATACATCTGTACAGATTTATCAGGGATTCTTTTACATCAATATACATTCAGAAATTCACTTGTTCATGATTTTCTAAAGTTATATTGCTGAAACTTCAGCTACTTCCGATTCTTGGCAGCAAATAACAAAGGCTCTTCTCAGATACAAGGTCTTTTGTTCAGGCATTTCATGTTCTGGAATTCTTACGCTGTTAGTCCGACAATTGACAATTCATACTGAGGTATTCATATTATCTAAAGCACGACTAGCTCATCTTTTATTCAAGCATCGTGCGACAGGTATGATTCCAACCTCAAAACTTCAATCATCGAATCCGAGGTTACAGCACCTCGTGAACTATGGTTCATTATACTCACAATCCATATACGAAGGTCATTGATCCTAGCTACGCCTGGTAGACAGGGATTCCTCTCAATACTTGGAACCCCTCTATAAGCCCACCTGGCTAGCGGAGCTCGTAACCTTAGGGCAGTCCATGCTCATGATACAGGTCCCTCTAAGCAGAGTGTCTTTGCCTCCCACTAGGATCTGCCGCTCTAACGGAGGTCAGCTCATGCCTCAACTACAAACATCGACTACGATATTCCAGACGGTCTAAGTCTTTTTGGCATTGGGTCAGATAACTCCTCCTAGGAAGGATCTCCACTATTATCATTACTTCTTTCTTGTGCTGGATTATAAAGGAGTATGATTTCAAATCAAATCTTGGGAAATAATTAGTTCTATCTTATTCTGAACCTGCTGTGATACTAATTTCTCAGATCATTTCTCAACTTAGATATTACATCAAAACTCAACACTTTCCATTAGGATTTGTCGCTCTAACAGGGTTCAACCCATGCCTTAAGTACAAATATCGATTACGATGTTTCAGACGATCTAAGTTCTTTTGGCATTGGGCCAGATAACTTCTCCTAGGTAGGATCTCCACTATTATCATTACTTCCCTCCTGTGCAGATGTGTAAAGGAGTATGATTTCAAGATAAATCTGAGGATATGCCCTATCAGTTCTATTCTATTTCCAACCTGATGCGAGGGGAATTAACCAGATTGCTTCTCAATCAGATGTTATATTCTCAAGTGTTCTTTCCACTCAATTGGTTCAGCTTGCATTTCTTAAGAGTGGAGATTACAAGTTGGTTTTCTGATTCAATTATCGTATCAAGGTTTAAAATAACCTGTTATCAGAATTAGGTTAACACATTGGATATTCCAATTGTATCTCATACAATCCAAAGCCATTCAAGGTACCTGTTTATCTTACATTAATAAGGAACAGGTATGTAAATACTTTTCATTCATTTTTTGAGGTTATAATTATTTTCACCTTACATCTATGAAGGAGGACCTTTACTGGCCTTATCTAAAAGATCAAACATCGGTTAGATAAGATCATCAGTAAGGTCCATCCCCTATTCTTTGTAAGTAGGATCAGAGCCCAGGCATGGGACGAGATCCACTTCCGAGAGGTCATCCGCGGTGATCTTGCCCTCCCGGATCAAAGTAGAAGCCAAACCATCCCATGCCCTCCTGATCTCATCTAACCTCTCCTTTCTGTAGGGTAAACTTATCTTGTAGGCCTCCATGGCTGCTGCAGACTTCGCCGCAACGGTGGCCTTTTGGTCTTCGGCGACCTTGTTCAACTTCTCTCATAAGGCCTTGTTGTCCGCCTTCAGCGTGCCCATTGTAGACTTGGCTTCTAGCTCCTTGCCTTGTTGCTGAATCAGACGGCCCTGCTCGATCACTTGCTCCTCCACCACCTCAGTAACTTCTTTGCTTAGCTGGGTGGCTGGGGGCTGCCCTCTCCTAGTCCTCTTCATCAGAACTGTGCCAGGCGGAGGAGTTACCTCCTTGAATATGGCATATCCCAGTGATTTCGCGTTCAGGGATATGTCATTCTTCACGTACCTGAGGAAATCCTTTAGGGGCCAGTTTTGCCCCTTCAGTTTCTCCAGGTTCCTCAGGGTCCCTTCTCCAGCCGTCAACCTGGCATCCGAAGCGGCGCACGGATATGGAGGCATCCTTTCATTTAACTCTTCCTGAAATTGTGCACAATGTTTTGAAATATCGAAACGCGCTCTCATTCCTCAACTATCGTTTCTCGACGTTTCACCTGTTTGACGGAACATCGTGGACAACGATAGTTTGTTTTCTATCTTGCAGAAATCCTTAACTTTCATTTGGAGTTTTGGGATTTTATCATATGCTTTATACCTTTATTTACTTATGAATTTTTGTTCTTTTCTTTCTGATGATCTCATAATATCTTTTCCAAACAAAAGAGAAAAGAGACAAAAGAAGAAAAATGCAATAAAATAGAATTCATCCAGTTAACAAGTTTTCAAAGAATGCACTTTCATTCATAGCAAAACTTGTTATAATTTATAGTTCCTTGCACCTTCACATATTTCTCTCTGAGTACAAAATTTCAGGGATTGTTGGTGTGACTTGGCAGGATCATGCACCATTGGAAATGGTGCGATCGCAGCACGCTGTTAGCGACAGGCGCGGCTGAGAAGCGTCGTCGTCGATGGTGCTGGAAGAGAACTCGAAATGTCGTTCCCGATGATTGGGAGAGAGTGGCATATGTCGTCCCCGATGTTTGGGACTACTGTAGCACAATCCTCGGGGACAAGGTTTGTGGAAGGCTGGAACCTCGGGGACGAGGTTTGTGGCTGGATCCTCAGGCACGAGGTTTGAGATCTGCAAGAAAGCAATAATTTAGAGGGTTAGTGTCTCTCAAGGCGTCACGTGTACGGCTGAGATGCAGCGCTGGAACCACGTGTTAACATCAGCCCCCCGCATGATAGGGCGCGAACATTAATGTGGGTCTTGGAATACGAACCGTCGCAGTGGTGGACGCGCTGCCCAAGGCCTATTAAGATAAAGTTGGGGCGGCGCCCCACCGATATGTATTCCAAGGGCCCACATGCTCCAGTTGCTTGGATTCCTAGTAGATTTACGAAGATCAAGGAGCCAAGCTCTCCTCCCATTGCTTCCTGCTCCTCTAGTGGCCGACAACAGTGGGACCACTAGCACAGGCTCAGCAGTTGTATATATTTTCCTGTCCCAAAAAACCCGGGCGAGCCAGTTGGTACAACAAAACATGACAGTACCAGAGTATGAAGCCAAGTTTGCTGCACCCGCCAAGTTTGCTGCACCCGTCAAGTTCGTACCACAGATGATACCTAATGAAGCAGAAAAGTGCTATCTATTTCGAAAAGAATTACATGATTCAATCCGTGCTGCCGTCATCCAGTATAGACGAAGGTGTACGCAGAGTTAGTAGAAATGGCTACATTGGTGGAACAGGATCAGTTAGCAACTCAGGCTCGGAAAGGAGTTGGTAAGCATAAAGGCATGGCTTCTAAATCTATTCCAGGCCATCATCAAAGAGGTCTGCATCTAGCAGTAGTGGAGTTGGTGGTTCAGGTGGTAACTTTGGCAGGCCTAAATGCCAGCAATGTGGAAAGTTTCATTGGGGTAATTGTTGACTAGACAGAAAATTTGAGGGCGGAAACTGTTTTGTTTATGGAGAATCTGGCCATATGGCCAAGGCATGCCCGAAGAGAGCAATTCCAGTGAGCGGAGCTACTGTACCTGCATCGGTTGCATGTACCTCTGGAGGATGAGGAGGTGGTACTACAGCAACATCTGGGCGCGGTCGTGGATCTGCAACTGTTACTGGAGGACAAGGAGCACAACCTCGTGTCTATGTATTGACGCAGAAGGAGGCCCAGGAATTTCCAGACGTCGTTACAGGTACAATATATTTATTTGATTTACCTATGGGTGCATTGTTTGATTCTGGAGCGTCGCACTCTTTTATCTCCGAGAACATGGTAAGGAGATTATCCTTAAAAGTTCACCCATTAGACAATGTGCTTAATGTTGCGTTACCAACTGGTGCAACGATAGGAGTTAAGTGGAGAGTCGATGAAGTAATCAAAATTAAAGATCACAATTTTCAATTGAAGCTCATTGTAGTACCTATTACTGAATTTGATGTAATTCTGGGAATGAACTAGATGTCTTTATACCAAGTGATAATTGATTGTCGGGAGAAGGAAATCCGAATTCATCTCCCATGATCTTCAAAAATAGTATACTTTGGTCAGGGAAGGAAGGTACCACTGATTTCAGCAATGTGAGCACATCGACTAATGAGAAAAGGATGTGTTGCATTCTTGGCGATGGTTATGAATGCTAAGGTTGACTCAGTGGAGTTGCAAGCGATACCTGTGGTGAATGAATACCTGGATGTATTTCCGGATGAATTGCTAGGTTTACCTCCAGAAAGAGAGGTGGAGTTTGCAATCGACCTTATACCAGGAATAGAGGCTATTTCTAAAGCCCCACATTGAATGGCTACCACTGAGTTGCAGGAATTAAAGACAGCTGCGGGAGCTACTAAATAAGAAATATATTCGTCCTAGTATTTCCCCCTTGGGGTGTGATATCCTGGAATCTGATTTAAAGTTAAAAGAAATTGAAATATAATTTGATTTGAGGTTTAAAATTTAAAACTGATTTAGACTGAAAATGAAGGATTTTAAACCTGAAAAGAATGATTTTGGACCTATTTATAAGAGAATGAAAACAAGGGGACTAAATTGCATTTTCCCATTAAATGGGATAAGCTCAACGGCAAACCGCCTTGCGCCTGCCCCCGCCCCCGCCCCTTTTTCTGTGTCGCATGTGCTCGGAGAGAAAAAAGAATCTCTCTCTTTCCCTTTCGGTTTTCTCTCTGCCGCCCGCGCCCTTGTTCCGCCAGAGCCCACTGTCCGCCTTCTTCCGTGCCAAGTCGAGCAAGCAGGGCAACGCCTGCTGCAGGAAACAGAGAAAAATAGGAAGGGAATAAGAAAAAGAAGAAGGAGAAGAAGAGGAAAAAGGAAGAAGAGAAAATAAAGTGGGATTTCAAGCTTTGTTGAACGATTAATCGGTAGGTAATTCTTTCCCTAAAGTTGATGTTGAATTATTATTAAGTTGTGGATATAATTTAATGTTTCGAAATATGGAATTATGTTATTATGCGTATGCTGTTAATTGAATAAGAGAATGAATGTGATATGCTTGTCTGTGAGGTGATGTGGTACTAATGAATTTTTGTATACCAAGAACCGACGAGGGCGAAGAGTTTCCTATATATATGTTATTTCGATGAGGGCGGGGAGTGTACGCCGGGTGATGTCCTCAAGTGGAATCTCCGATACAAGGTGCGGCTCCTGTCAAAGCTTCTAAGATAACAAGCTGTAGGAACTCTTGTCAAGCTTCTAGGTGAAAGGGTATGAAAATAATAGATCCTCATCACTAAACAGAATAATATTATGTTATGATGAAATAAAGTGAGTTCAATGATAAGATAAATTATGTTAATTAATATGTATGTTACATTTGATATTATGCAGTCAAGATTTATGATATGGTATGTAAATATTATTAATAAGGCCCCGTTTGTCTAGGAATTAAAAATTAACCTAGTTTAATTTTAACCAGGCATATCACATCATACATAAAATTTAATATTAAAAATTAAATTTATTTCACATCCTACACATATTACTAAAATAATAACTAACTTATATCACATCCCTCACATATTCCAACATAATAACTAACTTTATATCACATCCCTCACATATCCCAATATAATAATTAACTTTATTTCACATCACTCACAACTTTCAATAAAAAAATATCTCTATCCAAATTTAATTTTAACCTTCTTAAATTTAACCTTACAAACAAATACACCCTAAGAGATAAGTTGTTACAAGAAGGTCTTTAACCCAGTGATGAAAGAATAGACATTTGCATTCATGATTTAAAGGCGATGGTGATTTAGGCAGGTTTCTCACAAGCGATCACACATGCTTAGCTTGAGCTTGATTTATGTGATTAGGTGTGACGGCGTCCAAGGCCTTTTGGGCTGATGAGAAAATGATTTGAGGCATTTGAGGTAATTAGTTGAGAAACCTGGGGCCCAGAAATATAAATAATGGAGTTAGTATTTCTTGTAAGACGATTATGATATTTTAAGTGTATCTTGCATATTGAATTGTTGTAGAAGAGATTGATTTTATTTCTGGTTTGATTCTTGTATTTAATCTGTATGTAGTGTTGAAATAATTATTGTTATTTTGGATATTGTTTTATCTATTGGGTCTGTATTAACAGACTCCTGCCATTGTTGGTGGCAGGTGTGGCACTAGAAGGATCACGGGACAAGGGAAGAGAAGTTAAAGGTAATTCTGAATTATAACATTTAAGAGTTGATTAAAAGAATATTTATTTGGAAGTTAAAAGTGCTAAAATATTTTTTCTGGCGTCCGGGAAACTGGGATGCCACATGGGGTGCTCCAATGTTATTTGTAAAAAAGAAGGATGGTAGTTTCCGAATGTGCATTGACTATCGTGAAATTAATCGTGTGACGATTAAAAATAAATATCTTTTACCTTGAATCGACGATCTATTCAATCAACTGCAAGGAGCATCAGTGTTCTCTAAAATAGATCTTCGATCTGGGTATTACCAATTGAAGGTGAAAGAAGAGGATATTCCAAAGACAGCCTTTAGGACCAGATACGTGCATTATGAATATTTAGTAATGCCATTTGGTCTAACGAATGCTCCAGCTGCCTTCATAGACTTAATGAATCGGGTGTTCCAGCCCTATCTGGATCAGTTTTTCATTGTCTTTATAGATGACATATTAATATATTCGAAAAGTCATGAAGAGCATATGCAACACTTGCATCTGGTATTACAAAAGCTCAGGGAGAAACAACTATGTGCTAAATTCTCAAAGTGTGAGTTTTGGTTGTCTGGCGTCCATTTCTTGGGGCATGTTGTAAGTACTGAAGGAGTTTTAGTTGATCCACAAGATTTTTGTTATAATAGATTGGCCGAAGCCGACAAGTGTGTCAGAAATTCGAAGTTTCCTAGGGTTGGTTGGCTACTATCGCAAATTTGTGAAGGGTTTCTTCCAAATAGCCTTATCACTTACTAAGCTTACGCAGAAAGCAGTCCAATTTGAATGGGATGCAGACTGTGAGGCAAGCTTCCAGAAACTGAAAGAATGTTTAATTTCAACTCCAGTTTTGGTTTTACTTGAAGGTAGCGATGAGTTTCAGATTTACAGTGATGCTTCGTTTTAAGGCCTCGGGTGTGTTCTTATGCAGCATGGAAAAGTTATCGCCTATGCTTCTCGCCAATTGCGGCCACATGAAAAGAACTACCCTATTCATGACCTGGAGCTAGCAACAATAGTATTTGCACTTGAAATCTGACGTTATTATCTATATGGGGTAAAATGTGAAGTGTATACTGATCACCAAAGCTTAAAGTACATCTTCACTCAAAAAGAGTTGAACTTAAGGCAGCATCGTTGGCTCGAATTGATTAAAGATTATGATTTGGAGATTATGTATCACCCAGGTCGGGCAAATGTTGTAGCAGATGCTTTAAGCAGGAGGGCCAACTTGAGTATAATAAGCTTAACTCGGGAGGAACAATTGATGGTGTTTGAAATGAAGAAGTTATCTCTGATTGGTATTGCAGAAAACAACCTTACTTTAATATTCTTTCTTGTTGTAATGTAATTTGTGGTTCTGTACCTGTAAAAGGTTTCTTTCAAAAATGCATGATGAAAGGTGTGTTGCCTGTTGATGTGTTGTGAGTCTCGTAGATATGGTCTTGCAATTTTGCATAAGTATTAGTCTGTGCTCCATTGGATGCCTTCTAGCGCTTGTTGCCGTGCGACCCATTTGCACTGCGTAAGCCAATTTGTCTTTTCTTGCGGGCAGGATGGTAGAGGAGAATCCAAATGATATGAGGACATGCCTAGAATATTGCTCGTTCCCTGTTAAAGGCATCTGGAATATTGCTCATGCCCTGTCGGAGTTAGGAGCTTTTTGGTCTGTTATGCCGTGTGGACTGGTTAGCTTACTTTTGCATATAGGTTAGTGGACCAAGACTTTGCCGACTCAAAGTGTTCCTGGGAATGGTTGATCCAAAACTATTTAGTCTTCACAGGTTGATAACCCTTTGAAGGAAAGCCGAAGTAATTTGGGGGCTTGGAAATATAGAAATTTTGATGGAGAGAGGGAGGGGATAGGAGGAGAAAAGCCCTTAAATACAATAAGCTCTAGAAGTTTTTTCTCTCTTCTTAGATGAAATCAAGTACAATGGGAGTCTCCTATTTATAAGAGATGAATACATATAAAATAACTTTTTAGGAAAGAAGAAAGAAGTTTTCTTCAAAAATAAAATAACATTAAAGAAATGAAAATTCAACTACTGGTAGGTGGGGGTAAGAAAATTCAATCTTAGTAGGTGCGATGAAAATTTAAAGTTGATAGGTGGGGCGAAATGATCTTCACCTACTATCCTTCATTTCTATTTGGTTAGGTTGAATTGGTTTGAATCAAGTTGAACTCATCTTATTAATATTCTTTCCTTCTTCGGTATTTGATCTCCTAATGGAAATATTTCGTTGATTGCATCGATTGAGGCATAGAGCATCTGTACACGGTAGGTGTGGTGTGCTTTAGGAAGACTGTGACACTTCGTTTTCCGCACCTATTGATGTGAGTACGAGGTCCATCGCAGCGATGGTAGAGAGCAAGCGCCCATGATCTAATCAGAACTGCCCATCGCCGTCACTGTGCTGGGCTATAAAAGCAGGAGTATGGGGCGCGATGATGGCCTATTTGCTTTTGCGACTGCTCATCTGCTGCCCTATTTTTTCTTCTTCTCCAACAACGACTCCAGTTGCCTTTATGATGAAGGTTAAGCCAACATGGGGCTGTTCGAGAAGCTTTTAAGGAATACGTTAGCCATCATCATAGCTTGATTTTATGTCACGACGTCGCTGAACCTGCAACTCAATGATTGGGTGGCAAAAGAGGAATACAGGCCCAATAACCCTCCAGCAGGCTACATCTGTCTACAGCATCTTCCTGAACATGAGAATGATGCTGCCTCTACAGCCAGAGTTCTTGGAGGTTCTAAATGGCTACAAGCTAGTTTCTGCATAGTTGTTGCAGAACAGAGTGGCATATATCTGTGCCTTCACCCACGTCCTGAGGGATAGTAAGAGGATGTGGATATAAGAATCTTCCGGGCGCTTTTTTTGTTCTAGGAGAATGCCCAATACTTATGTTGTCTGAACATGAGTGAGTGGAGTTGGGATGCCATCTTTGCTTGCGTGCCTGGCTCCCACTCCGAGTGGAAAGACTACTATTTCTTCGTTAGAGGAGAGCTAGGGCTAGAGGACCTTGTTTTGGGGGTGACAGGGGCCTACATGTTTAAAGAGCCCAAGTTTAAGGCAAACGATTGCGTGGGGAGGTTAGTGGAGCACCTAAGGAGCTTGTCCTTCCTCTTAAAGGAAGTCCTGGCCAACTTGAGTTTGGACTAGAAGGCCTTCGCGGCAAAAGGCGAGTATGCCTTAGCGTAGTTGGTAGAGATGTTGATTGGCTGGGAACCATTGTTGTTGCAGAACTGGCAGAGGATGAGGATGAAGAAGAGGAAGGAAGCAAGGGGGACGAAAGAGGGAGCTCATCGAGTGACGAGGAGGTCAACAAGCTCCCCCTCAATCAGCACCTCAAGCGGAGGGTGGTGATCGTGGAACCCCCTAAGAAGAAGGTGGTTTTCGATCCTCAGAAGCCTCGTGCCTCAGGCCTGTTAGTAATTGGACCGGTGACCATAGTGCCCGAGGGACAAAGCTCCAAGAATGAGAAAAGAGCAGAAGGGGAATAAAAAGCCCCCCAAAAGAAAGTGAGGTTGGAGCCAGCCATCATCGTGGATGACGAGGGTGATGGTGAAGCGAAGGAACAGAAGATGGTTCGGGCTACTGGAGCTGCATGCAATGATGTGTCCTTTTGTCCATGGGGATAGCTCACAAACTAATTGGCTTTGGAGGTTGTTTAATAATGAGGAAGTGAAGGTTAAGGATCATAACCTCCCCCTTCCCCTCCCTCAGCAGTTTAAGAAGGGGTGTCCTTCCTCGGAGATGTTGGCTTGATGATGGGATGGGGTATTTGAGTGAAGAGCTAGGAGGATACCCTGTCCACAGTCTCCGGGGTGGACCTGGCTAAGAAGATAGCCAATGACCTTCTCTTAGTAAGTCTAGATCTGTTGCCCCATTTGCGTTTTCTCTTCTGGCGCGTTATTAACTTGCCTTCTTTGTGTGCAGGTTGACGGTCGCTTCACCTACTACGTCGACCTTGCAGAGGAGACAGAGATCAGTTTGGTTCGTTAGAACTAAGAGAATGTTCACCTTGTGCAACAGGTCGGAAGCTGCGGGTCGACAATGGGGACACCAAAGGCTCTATCCAGAGCATTGGCCAGGAGCATCGTAGGCTGAAGTGTTGAACCTTAGTAATTTTGATGATACTAATTACTTTAATATTAATGAATTAACTAGTCTTAAGTGTGTTTACAAGTTAATTATTGTGTTAAAGACAAAGTGGTTCAAGTCTAAGGGAATAAGGCTATCATTTTGCATTTTATTTTTATTTTTTAGGACATTCATGTAAGCATGTGAATACTTGCCAAGGTTTCAACTCATTTGTTTCCTTTTAGTTTTTTGGTTTAGAAGACATTTATTCTTTCTTGTATGTTTTAATTGGTTACTAAGCTAAAATCTCAATCAATTAATTGTTTTGATTAATTTGGATGGAGACTATAGTTCACTCATCCAATCACTTGTAATCAAGTGATTTGATCAAAGTTTGAAGTCTAACTACAAACCAAATGCTCATTACCAATTAATTTGGATGGAGGTTTAAGCTCAACTCGAATTTCTTAATTTTTTTCTTGCATTGTGTTGAACTTCATCCGAAAGAAAGTTGGTGTTGCACCAATTGAGGATAAACTTAGAGAAAGTCGGCTTAGATGGTTTGGACATCTAAATCGTAGGCCGATTGAAGCTCCAGTTAGAAAAATTGAGTTATTGGATTTTGTCCGTGTACAAAGAGAAAGAGGGAGACTAAAGAGGACATGGTAAGAAACTATAATGAGTAATCTTAGTTACTTAGATTTAGATAAGAATTTGATAACTGATAGAGCGCAATGGAAACAAAGGATTCATGTAGCCGACCCCACCTAGTGGGATTAAGGCTTGGTTGTTGTTGTTGTTGTTGTTGTTGTTGTTGTTGTTGTTGTTATTGGGTTGAACTTCTTTTTCTATTGTTTGAGGGTAGAATTATATTTTTTGTCCTCCTTCCATTGTTGCCAGGTGATGAGATGCTTTTTGCTTATTTCTTGTATATTATATTTGTTAGAAATTTGTCATCTTATCCCCCATGTCTATGATGGAAAACTTATTTGGCTACTTGATCCTTTACACTTACCTTTTGTACTATGCTGCAACCCATGTACCATTAGATAATATTTAAATATTGTCTTAAACATTTCTATGGGCTATATTAATCCTAATGATGTGCTTTCATGAGCATTACTTCGTGTTTTGTGCTTTTATTTTTCCTAGTTTTCTAGCTTTGTGTTTGTTAGACATTTTCCCCTGAGCTTGTTGATAGAATTCCTCACAGTGTCTGCCAGTACTCTGGTAATATTTTATTACCTCATACTTTTGATGGAAATGTTGAGAACTGGAGATATGTTTGATTAGATAAAATATGAGCAGGCCCCCATTGATGCAAGGACAGTTGAAGCCCAGGATTGCGGATGATGCTGATAAAACTAGAGGCTGGAAATTGGCTGATTAAGTTCATCCTACTCATCTCGAGTCCTGAAGTTCACCTGATTCAACTGTCAGCAAAAGCAAGGCATCTTCTTTGGTATTGAAACAAATTGGTATTCATTTTCTAGTTTCTTCTATGTGAGAACTAGAATGGCGAAAATTACTCTCTGATATTTTGAATTGTATTTTTATTTTTATTTTTTGAACTGTGAATTGTATATTTTAACTAAAACAAAAGCACAAATTTTTTGTTGTGACATCCTTTTGGATGCTGTTCAATGAGCATTCTACATTTTCAACCTCTACTTGAATTTGTTGTAGTTTACATCTTATTTCTTTGAAATATATTAGATGACTTTATGCTTACAGTAATCATGGACTGTCAAGGAATATTAAAAAAAAAAATTTATGGACTGTCAAGGTATTTAGCATGGTTATTTTTATGGCTTCTCTTCTTAGGAACTGATTTATTACTTTCATGTTTTTTTAAATCCCTCCATGCCATAAAAATGATTAAGATTGCATTCACTATTTTACTCTAAAACCAGTATTACAGGATCTTTATACTTTTCTGTCATAATTCTATTTTATATTTCTAATTGGTGTCATGCTCTTGCACTGCTGCTGAACATTTGTAGTGTAGTAATTGATTTCTTGTACTTTTTTTTCCAAATTGTGTGCCTCTTATACACTAATTCTGGATTAGCTGTGCTAGCTCTTGCTTCTAATGCTGTCTATAAGCTTTGGAAATGGAAGCATACTGAACGAAATCCATCTGGCAAGGTCAGTATGTTGCATGACTGTTCTCAATTTTATAGACTTTGGAAACCCGTGAATATTTGCATACCATTATGTTTACATTCTTATTTATCCATTCATGTTCTGTATATTTTTTGTTGTAAGTCTTCTGTCTCTGTGTTGCCCCAGTTATGACAACCTCCAAATGGATCTCCTATGACAAATGAAACAAGCGATGACAATAAACAGCATTTATGCCATTTCGATTTTTGTTATAAAATCGCTGAATTCGCACCTTCAAATAAAAAAAACTCGCTCGTCCTGCTGTATGGTTGTGTCCATCATATATTGTCACTGTCATCTACTTGCAACTCTTTGTCTACTGCCTAGTTTATAGCCAGGTCTCACTCCTAGCGGTGGCAGACATTCCTGCAAGTAGGGCTGCTTATTGGACCGGTTCGACCCGGAACCGGTCCGAAACCAGTCCAGTAAGAACCGGTTCGGTCCAGAACCGGTCCGGACTGGTTCTGCGTAAGCAGAACCGGTTATCCGGTTCGGAACCGAACCGGAATTAAATTTTTTTTTTTTTTTTTTTAATAATTGGGCGCAGCGCCCGCGCGGC
>JAEMOT010003655.1:205284-220914 GCA_019297695.1 Apostasia ramifera
AATATTTTTGTTAATATTAATAAAATTTCTTAAATTTTTTTTTATGTTAATTTTGTCAGAAATATTACAAAAAATATATTTTTTTTATAAAATGTATAAATAAATATATTTTTTAATTAATTTATCCGATTGACCCGACCCGACCCAATTATCTGAATCCGGACCGGATCCAAGGCCACCTAACCGGTTCCGGAATCCGGAACCGGTTGGAACCGGTCCGGTCCGGTCCGGTAACCAGCCCTACCTGCAAGCAGTCTAGAAGCAACGTGCGTGCCAGTGGAAGTTGGCTGCAAAGAGTTAATGGGTTGATAGGTGGAAAAGTTAGTAAATATAACTTTTTTGATCAAATATGTATGTATGATTACTCAATACAGATGAAATTCCAACTTTTTTCTTTTTTTGATAACAGTGAAATACAAACCTTTTTTTGTAAGAAAATTCAAACTTGATTACTCAAATACAAATGAAATGCAAACTAAAACCTTTGTTAAAATGCTAATCTAGTCAATAACATCTAATTGGATGGCAGGATTTGATGAATTCTGAAGATTTCAGTGGAATCAGCAGAAAGATTTTGCAGAAAGATTTTAGGGGATTACACATAACACCGCCAAAGTTATATAGTAATTTAAGTTTTCTTATACATTATTTTTTCACCACCAAGCATCTTTATTATTTAGAATATTATTTCAAATTCTCCCAGCACATTCTTCGCCACTTTATAGATGCAATTAGCAACCGTTAGTCACATAAGATCAATTTCTTCGTTAATGTTTCATTGCCTAAGTTCTAGAACTTTTTTCTTAAATATACATCTGTTCTCATTCTTTAGATTCCACTATCGATTCTGAGAATAGGATTTTGACTTATTATTTTTTCTTCAAAACTTTATCTCAGAATCAAAAATAATTAATCGATATTAGGTAGTCAAACATTTACTTGAAATGACTTTACAATCCAAGATTATATGCACGTGGAATAATCGATGTTGGGTAGTCAAACATTCTTGAATAAAGTATTAGCAATTACAAGATTATATGCACGTAGGAGATTGGCAGAGTGAAGGGCAGGCGGTTGATGGGTGGAGCGCAGCCGTGGGCGCTGGCTTGGCAGCGAAACTGCGAGGCTGCGAGGAACTGCGAGTTTGCACGCTGAACTGCGAGGCTGCATGCGAAACTGCTAGACTGCGCGGAACTGTGACACTGCGCAAGAAACTGCGAGACTGCGAGGCTGCGACGCTGCGCCGCACTGCAAGGCTGCGACGCTGCGCCGCACTTGCGTGGGACTCCGAGGCTGCGCACGGGATTGCTAGGCTGCGCAAAATTGTGATATTGCGAGCAGGACTGCGAGGCCGCGCGCAGAATTGCGAGGCTGCGGGGAACGACGAGGCTGCACGGAACAGCTAGGCCGCGCGCAGAACTGCGAAGCTGTGCAGAACTGCGAGGGCGCCCGAAACTGCGAGGCTGCACGGAATTGCGATGCAATGCGCAGAACTATGAGGCTGCGCGAAACTTTGGGCTGCGCGGAACTCTAAGGCTGCGTGTGGATCTGCGAGGTTGCGCAAAACTGCGTGGCTGCGTGGAACTGCAAGGCTGCGCGGAACTATGATGCTATGCACGAATTTGCAAGGCTGTGCGCGAAACTGCGAGGCTGCACGCAAAACTACGATGTGGTGCGCGAGGCTGCGCGCGGAACTGCGAGGCTGCGCCCGAGGCTACACGTAGAACACAAGGCTACTCGCAGAATTGTGAGGCTGCGCTAGCCTCGCGCGGAACTGCGTTGCTGCCCACAGAACTACGAGGCTGCGCGCAAAACTGTAGCTGCGCGCGGATACTTTGAGGCTGCTCACGGATGCTGCGAGGTTGCGCGCGGAACTGCGACAATGCGCCCGAGGCCTAGCGCGAAACTCTCAGGCTACTGCGTAACTATGAGGTTGCCCGCGGAACTGCCAGGCTGCTTGCGGAACTGCGAGGTTGCGCGAGGCGAGGCTACGCGGAACAGCGAGGAGGTGCGCGAGGAAATGCGAGGCTGCATTCGGAATTGCGACGCTGCTCGCGAAACTCTCAGGCTGTGCGCGGAACTCACAAGCTGCTCGCAGAACTGCGAGGCTACGCCACATAACTGCGCACGGAACTGCATGGTTGGGCGAGTAATTGCGAGGCTGTGCTAGAACTCCGAGTCTACACGCGGAACTGAGTCTGCGCACGGAACTGCAAGGTTACTCGCGAAACTCTCAAGCTACTCACGGAAGCTGCTCCTGGAACAGTAAGGCTGCGAGCCGAACTGCATGGCTGCGCGAGTAACTATGAGGTTGTGCAAAACTGCAAGGCTGCACGCGAAACTGCGTAGCTGAGCGCGAAACTGCGTGGCTGAGCACGAAACTGAGAGGCTGCGCGGAACTACGAGGTTGCGTGCGGAACTGCTTCACTGCATACGGAATGCGAGGCTGTGCGGAACTGCGAGGGTGCGCGCGGAACTCTCAGGCTACTCGCGGAACTATGAGGCCGGCGCGGAATTGCATGGCTGCGTGAGGAACCGCGAGGTTGTGCATGGGGTACACACGTGAAACTGCGAGGCTGCGCTCGAAACTATGAGGTTGCAGGCAACTGCATGGCTGCGCGCGAAACTGCGATGCTGCGCGCGGAACTTGGAGGCCACGCGGAACTGTGAGGCCACGCGAAACCGCGAGGCCTCGAGGAATTAAGACGTCGTGTGGAACTGCGAGGCTGCGTGCGGAACTCTCAGGCTACTCGCGAACCGTGAGGATGCGCCAGCCTCGCGTAAAACTGCGTTGCTGCCAGCAGAACTGCATCGTTGTGCGCGTATGTTGCGAGGTTGCGAGCGGAACTGCGTCGCAGCGCGCCGAACTGCGATGATGTTCGTGAGGCTTAGCGCGGAAATCTCAGGCTGCGCGCGAAACTGTCAGGCCGCTTACGGAACGCTAGGCTGCACGAGGCGAGGCTATGCAGAACTACAATGTACGTGAGGAACTACGAGGCTGCGCGAGAAACTGCGAGGCTGCGCAGAACTGCGGCGCTGCTCGCGGAACTGCGAGGCTGCCCGCTGAGCTGCGAGGCTGCGCGCGGAACTCTCAGGCTACCTGTGGAAATGCGAGGCTCCGCCACAGAACTGCGTGAGTAACTGTGGGGCTGCGCGAGTAACTTTGAGGCTGCGCACGAAACTCTCACGCTGCTCGCGAAACTCAGGCTACTCGCAAAACTGCGAGGCTGCTAGCGGAACTGCGTGGCTGCCCGAGTAATTGGAACTGCGAGGCTACGGGCGGAACTACGAGACTGTGCGCGGTACTGCGAGACTGTGCGCGAAACTGCTATGCAGCACGCCGAACTACTTGGCTGCGCATGGAACTGCGAGGCTGCGCGGAAATGCGAAGCTGTGCGCGAAATTGTGTTGTTGCGCGTGAAACTTTGAGGGCGTGGAACTCAGCCTCGCGGAACTGCGAGATTGCGTGCAGAACTCTCAGGCTGCGCAAGAAATTGAGGCTGCGCCCGGAACTGGGTGGCTGCGCGCGGAACTGTGAGGCTGCGCACCGAACTGCAAAGCGGCGTGACACTACGTGGCTGCGCGTGGAACTGCATGGCTACGCGCGGACCTTGGATGCCGCTCTAAACTTTGAGGACGCGCGGAACGGCGATGCCGCTCGGAATTACAAGAAACTGCGAGGCTGCACCAGGAATTGCAAGGCCTCGCGGAACTGCGAGAAACTATGAGGCTGCACGCCGAACTACGAGGCTGCGGGCGGAACAATGAGGCTGCATGAGGAATTGTGAGGCCGCTCATCCTCGTGCTGCTACGTGCGGGCTACGCGCGAAACTGAGAGATTGTGCGCAACTGCGATACTGCGCGCGAAATTGAAGCTGCGAGCGGAACTTTCAGGCTGCGCACAGAACTGTGAGGTTCCTCGCAATTACGTGCAACTACGTGACTGCGAGCAGAACTGTGATGCTTCGCGCGAAATCGCGAGGCTGCGCGAGGAACTGCGAGGTTGCATGCTGGTTGCGAGTGGAACTGTGAGGCTGTTCGTGGAAAGTGACTGCGAGCCTGCACGCGGGACTGCGAGCCTGCGCGCGGGACTGCATGGCTGCGTGGATGATCTTGTAATTGCTATTAGGTTATGTGCAAAAGTTTGAAAATACAAAATAAAATTAATAATTTAAGACATTTATGGAGTATTGTTAACGTTAAATCACATCATTATTTCACATCTTACACATGTTTATATAATACAATAAATTTCTTTCTTTTTAAACTTAAAAAATAAATATTTTTTTTTTATCTAAAAAAAAGCTCGAACTAAATAAGACCAAAGACACTATGTGAAGTAGGCCGGTGGAGGAATAGCGCAAAGCGTAGTGTATTTGATTAATTTTATTATTTAGATAAGAGAAAAAATATTTTAATTTTTAAATTTAAAAAAAAAATTAAAAAATATGTAAGATATGAAATAAATTTAATTATCATATTTATATTTATGTTAGATGTGAAATAAAATTAATTTTATAGTTAAAATTTATATTGAATCAAAAAAATACATCGATTTAAATGAGATTTTTGTAGCTTCTGATGACTTTTTACCCTCGCTAATCTGATATTTATCTATATGAAGTAACAAAATCATTATATAAAGTTATAAAATATTTATGTAAAATAGGAAAACGTATTCATTCATAGAAAAAAGGATTATATATAAAGTAAAATAAAAAAAATAACCATAGTCTAACTTTGTCAAGCACGTTGGTCACACGGTGGGCTTCATGTAACATCTCGTGATCTCATTGTAAAGATATTGTCCGCTTTGATTTTAGGAAAAACTATGTGCTTGAGTACTTTCCAGGAGGTCACCCATCTTAATGTTACTCCAACTCAAACATGCTGAACTATGGAATTTTCCATCACTAGTCTCACGATTTTGCCTCAAAAGGCGTCTCTACCATTTGAGATCACGTTATCTACTTATACAGTTCAGGATCTCCCTCCTTTTTCGATGTGAGATGATTCATTCCTGTGCCTTTCTCACCACTCAGTGATTCCTTTCTCTTAAGACATCACCCGGCGATCACTCCTCGCCCTCTTCGGCCACGGGCGTCACAGGCCCACCAGCTTCTGTCTGGTTCGTCCTCGAATCACATCGTATTGTAGAAGGTCGGCTCTGATACCATATTGTAATTTCCCGTAATCTCAATGTAGAAGTATTGTCTGCTTTGGCTTTAGAAAAACTACGTAACATGAGTGCTTCCCAGGAAGTCGCCCATCCCAGTGCTACTCCAGCCCAAGCACGCACAACTATGGAGTTTTCCATCATTAGCCTCACGGTTTTGCCCCAAAATGCGCCTCTACTATTTGAGATCGCGTTATCTACTTATACAGCTCAGTTGTACATGACTCCCAAAGCTGGAGGGATCAATAAACAGAACTGACACAAAATTGGAAGGGTGGAGAAATCAAAGTATATGAAGACAAAAAGAGGAGGAAGAAAAAAAATAAAAAAGAAACGGAATTTCGCAACCTTAAAGCACTGCCGGAGCAGCATGTGAGCGGTCATTCCCTTCAACATAACAGAAGCCGCAACTTTCAAATCAACTGAAGAAGGAACAGGCACCGCTACAGTGGCGGGAAGGATCTGTTCTTCTGCATATGATCCCATAGGGTTCCCAGCATAAGCAACCACATCACCAATTTTCCTGTCAGTCAAACCAGGGCCAACTGCAGTGACAACTCCAACAGCTTCCATTCCTGTAGGGGAGAAAGCTCTAAATTAATCAAAACTTCTGACAAAAAATAATGGATGTTGTGAAAAGAAAATGAAAAGACAGCTTTAAAAGTTTTTTTTTTTGATAGAAGTTAATTCCTAGAATAACGATATGACAACATATGAGGCTTGAAATGACATGAGAAAAATGAGTTAAAAAATAACTTGTAACTATCTTCGACTCTTAACAAAGAAAATGTTAAAAAAATTTAATAGAGTCTATTGATTCAGAATTTGTATAATTTTCATGATGCAAATTAACATAAATTCAGAAGACAATGCAACTACTTCAAATAATATTGTTACATATTCATCGAGTTTGCCCTGTTCAAAATGAAGATTCATATTAGGGCAAGATTTATAAGCATGTTTATGAAAAAAATGTCAACTTACATAGACGACTGATCCCGCTCTTTGAGAGATCATCAACAATAGAGTCTATTGATTGAATCATCATGGAGGGAGAATTGAAAGTGAAGGATGTGAATAGGGGTAGTAACTTATATAAAAATCAAAACTCACTCGCACTTTGTTCGATTCAAAATTCACTCGATTCCCTTCTAGTTCACTCAAAAAGTAATTAATTCAATTCATAATCAGCTCAGTATGTGTGTTTTCGGGGTTTACGGGTTTTGGGGAAACCCTAGAAACCTAGAACCCCGGACCCCCGTAAACCCCGGGGTTTACGGAGTTCGAGGTTTACGGTTTACGGGGTTCACGGGGTTTTACGTGGGTTTTACGTGGGTTTACGTGGTTTTACGGGGTTTACGTTTTACGGACCTTTATGAATTTTACGGGGTTTACGAGGTTTTCAGATCTCCCTCCCTTTTCGATATGGGACGATTCATTCCTGTGCCCCTCCCAACACTCATTATTCGGCCTAGAAGCCTGTCAGGAGCCTCACTTTGCCTCAGTGATTTCTTTCTCTTAGGACATCACCCGGCGATCACTTCTCGCCCTCTTTGGCCACGGCTGTCACACTCCACTTGCACAAATTGTTGCCTATTGAGCACTGAACGGTTGCAACGGTATGCACTTCGAACTCAATAATTTCTCAAATGAGTAAATTTATAGAAAGTGATGGAGATTCAGGTAGGAGTGAGAGTTTGGATTGAAGGTTAATATGTCTGATATTTAGATTGATATATAGCTCGAATTAAGCTTAGTTTCAATTTGTTGAACTGAGCTGTAAGCCATGTTTGGATCTGATCACCTTAGCTCGATCTTATAATATATTTAATTATTTATTGTAATTATTTATTAACTATACATAAATATGTGTTATTTGTAGTTAAGATATCTGTTAAGTAATCTCATGAGCATGGTAATCAAATTCAAAATTCTAATTGAGATATTTTTTTAAAAAAAATTAATTTTTAGAGGGCTTAGCCTCGTTTGGTTCAAGCTTTTTTTTTAGACATGAAAAAAAAAATTATTTTTTAAGTTTAATTGGAGAGAAATTTTTTTTACTATTAGAAAGTGTGTAAAATGTGAAATAATTTTAATTCTAATATTCGTATTTGTATTGGATGTGAAATAAAGTTGATTTTAATAGTTGAAATTTGTGTTGGGCGAAAAACTCGCCTCGAACCAAACGAGGTATTAGAGTTAGCTCAATTATTGCTAAAAAAATTAGCCAAATTCGTTTGAGCTCAACTGAATTAAGACAAGCCCTACTTGCCATAACTTGAATCATTCTCACCTTTACTTTCAGGTATTTTAAGAGGCGCAACAACGATGACAAGGAAATTACATCTGGGCCCCTAACATCGTAGAGAATGAAAAATGATTCAATTTTAAAAGATGTATAAGATAGGTCCCTCAGATATGATTTGTACAAGCACACAGGCCTTCCAAATATACTTTTTATGAGCACATTAGCTTTCCACTTTCTGTCTCTATTGATATAAACTGTCAATATTAATTAAACATTATCATTAAATATTTTTCTATATATGAAAATACTCCTCATTTAATCCTCATAATCTCTATAATCATTTTTTTTTTAAATTTGTTGAACCCTATTGCCGCTCAAATTTATCTATTTAACTTAAGATTTTTTATAGAAAGAGAAATATCTATAATAAGCTCATTATCTTGGGTGGCGTAAAAATTTCAAGGATAAAATAATCATTTATCTTCATTGTAACTGGATTGTAACATTTGGGATAAAATATGCTAATACAAATTATAATTGAGGTTTTAAAAAATTATTAAAATTAGGATTAATTTGTATTAATCTCTGTATAATCTTAGGATCCTAGAAGCAATTTACTCTTCTACTTTTTGTATTGTCCTCGCACTGCGGCCGGCCAGGCGGCCAGCATTGTATGGTATGTACCTCAATTACCCCTGGTGGGGATACGACGCCATCAAACTCTCGATTTACTCTAGGCAGAGCTTACACTCGGTGCCCGAGATCGCACCACGTGACGTTGATTTGGATAGAGGATTGATATCAACAGATTTGATAGTAGGCGTGATTAGTGGCTGATCATTGGATTGAAAAACTCAATTGAAATCAATTTATTAATTTGAATGGAGATATTTTAATTTTTGAGTTGGTTTCATTTATTCTCTTCCTTTTTTTTATGTTCGCATTTGACATATTATAATTTATTTTATTTTTACATTTATTTTCGCGATTCAAATCTAATTGTAATGATCCTATATAAATGCATAAATTAGTGTTGTTTTGTCGTTATTCTGGGAACGAAATTTCTTTGTAACTCTTTGATGAGTCACCGATGAGAACCATCAAAACCAAATCATATTTCAGCCTGTTGCCTAGCTTGTGGCAACCGTGGGTTTTATACATCTCATGTAAACCATGGAAGCATATTTCTTGAAATTTGCACAAGTACTACAAGTTTTTCTTCGGTAATCAAAGTGTGATGAAGATTCCAAAGTTTTTTGATAATTTTTTTTTTGTCTTCTACAAAATTTTAGCTTCTTTGGTACCAGCATGGCTTCAACGAATGATACAGTTTTTTTGACACTACCATTCTATAGTAGTAAGTTGGAAACTCATAGATTCAATGTGAAGTGAAATATAATGCTCACGATTGAAAGCAAAAAAAAGGCCCTCTATTTATAGCAAATGATGGTTCACCTTGGCCCATTTGTTCGTCCTAACACGATGAGTCATTTAGATTAGTCTGATCTCTTTTGACTTAGTCGATCACACATATATGTTGTGCGTTACTTTTAACCCATTGGTATTCTTGAAATCGAAACGGTCATTTATAGAATTGTTTTTAAGTACACCAGTTAATGTAAAAAATGAGAAGACCTTTGGTAGCAGGCGACATATAGCATTTCTGTAGGTGATCGGAGAGGGGATAGACTGTGAGTGAGAGGAATGAAGGGGAGGAAGAAAGTGCAAGAAAGTAAAGTATACAAGTATTTAGGTGATTCAGAGAGATTCTCCTACATTCAACAGCCAAGCCAATCCCAATTCTGTTAAGTAGAAGAAGTAGGGAGTGAGTACAAAGCAAAAAGGGAATACAACAGTGGGGAATACAACAGAGATGTGAGAGGGTTTAGGAATCCAAAAGATCCCTCCAACAGACTAAGTCCTGACATTTATAACCAATGTAGGAGGGTTGAGGGAGAGCTCCCTCATTGATTTGGGCCGCATTTTGTGAGTTGGACCTGCTGGCAGTTTGGATCTTACCATGCAAAGTCATAAAGCTGGCATTCAAAGAGGTGGCCAGCACAGCAGCCCACGATGCCGAAGAAGGGGCTAGCAGTCATTGTGGTGGAGTAAGTAGCATCCTTGTCTTGTACTGTTTATGCAGCTCTTGTCGGGAGGGGGAGGAAAAAGTGATATGGTGCCGTTGTCGCTCGCCACTTGCCCAGAATAGAGGGGGCAAAAGAGGTAAATAGGCACTGTGGAGTGGTTTTAGTAGGATGGTGGCTGTGCTGTCCTAGAACAACTAACGGGGCTCCACAAATACGAAGAGTACGGGTGACAAACCATTTCAGATTTGGTCCATCCACAGGGATTGGTTTGGCTTGACCTGATAATATTATCTGGACAATTAACTACTGCTACCACATGGATAGTTGGGATAACCTTTGGGTCCTGTTTGTTTGACAGTTAAAAATTAACTTAGTTTAATTTTAAACAGGTATATCACGTCACACATAAAATTTAATATTAAAAATTAACTTTATTTTACATCCTGAACACATTACTAAAATAATAACTAATTTATATCGCAACATAATAACTAACTTTATATTACATCCCTCATATATCCCAACATAATAACTAACTTTATTTCACATCACTCACAACTTTCAATTAAAAAATATCTCTATCCAAGTTTAATTTTAATCTTGTTAAATTAAACCTTACAAACAAACAGACCCAAATGTTCCTACGTAACAACAGCCCAATTGATTTGTAAGTACCAAAAAGTTCATATGTAACTACTTTGGTGTAATTAATTGTTCAAGAAGTATTTCTGTTAAGGGTTGATGGAAATAGTTGAACCTGACAGTCCATAGTTACATTGTATTTTGCTAAGTAACCTCATCAATTTCAACTGTTTAAATTTACATACAAAAGTGCTTTGACATAAGATACTAAAACCCCAAATGATTGTCTGGCTGAAGAATGAGAAGATTGTAACATAAAAAGGTACATAAAGTTTAATGATATTCTGCCCTGAATATATGATTCATATTATCATTAGAGTTCTTCGAAAGAGGTTGCTCCATTCTCTAATTGCTTTTTTGTCGTGCAAATTTTAAATTGTGACTTTCTCCTTAACACCAACCACTGTGCGAGAGTGGCTGCAGCAAAAGGAAACGTCTGCTGTCAAAAGAAAGAGAAGTCACTGGATTGTATGCATAAGCAAGGTTGCATTCTAACTTGTGGATGCACCGTTTCAAATCAAAGCAATGAGATCTAAAATAGATTGGGCTAAATTAGACAAATATCTTGAAAGTTTCTGACTGCATAAGCAGATCATATAATGTGTAACAATGCATATCATACTGAATATATTCTTACTTTTGGAAAGTGAATATATTATGACTGCGTGATCATATTTGCTATCAGTTTAATCATCACCCTTTAAGTGTTTCATTCAAGACATTCTGCATTGAAAGATTTTAGTTAGTTTCTGAAGTAGTATGTCGGCAGTTCTGATCTCCTTTTTCACCAAATACTCCATTTTTTCTAATAAATTTTTCTATTTACTCTTACTCTCATCTCTTTGTCCTGCATTTTGATTTTCATAGGAAAATTTTGACGTGCATATATTCTCACTGCATGATCATATTTGCTATCAATTTAATCATCACTCTTTTAAGTGTTCCATTCAAGACATTCTGCATTGAAAGATTTTAATTGGTTTCTGAAGTAGCATCTTGGCATCTCTGATCTCCTTTTTCACCAAATACTTCATCTTTCTAATAAATTTTTCTATCCACTCCTACTCTTTTTGTCTGTGTAGTGTATATTAATTTTCATAGGAAAATTTTCTATCTACTCTTAATAATAAATCCTTGTGGTGATCTCATAAAGTAAAATTCATAAGTGGTATTTGTTAACATGAGATGTAAGATAATGTCTAGTTCAAAAAACTGTGAAATTTTTCATGTAACTACAGTCATAAGTTCTATGTAGTTTTTCTGAAGATAATTAACATTCTGCAATCATGCTAGATTATACATATCCATAAGAGTGTTTTCTGACAACTTTTTAACAGAAACTAGAAATATGTTTGTTAGGATCAAATAGTAAACTTTTTGCAGTAATGTAGAAAGTGAGTACGAATGAGGTGGAAGAAGAATAAAGAAAACACAAATACGTGTGGTTCGGCGAATTTTTGCATGTATCTGAGAATGTAGTGAGAATTCTTATTTTAATGATGTATTGAGCAACTAATTTAGAAAATAGTCTCAAATCTCATCAATTTTTAATTGCTTGTTGTGCTCTTATTAGAGAGCAGCTTTTCCTTTATCAGTGCAAATTTCTGAGAATGCAGTGAGAATTCTTATTTTAATGATGTATTGAGCAACTAATTAACAAAATAGTCTCAAATCTCATCAATTTTTAATTGCTTGTTGTGCTCTTATTAGAGAGCAGCTTTTCTTTTATCAGTGCAAATTTCGGCTTGTCCCATGCTTCTGCATTTTATCGAATTAATTGTGAAACAACCAAATCCGATAAGTGTAGCGAGTGATCGTCTGGTTTTGGAGTCTTAGAAAGGTATAAATTCTGACGTGCTTTCTAGATGGTGAAAATGGTAGAAATGAATTATTTTGTATTTTTAAAGAGAGAGAAATCACTGGATTATATACATAAGCAGGTTGCATTCTAACTTGTCGATGCACCCTTTCAAAACAAAACAATGAGATCTAAAATGAATTGAGCCAAATTAGATAATATCTTGACAATATTGAATTGCATAAATCTCAGTACTACTTCAGCCCATGCATTCTTAACTATGGAGTTTTTTATCATTAATCTCACAATTTTTCCCCAAAAAAAGTCTCTACCATTTGAGATCGCGTTATCTACTTATACAGCTCTGGATCTCCCTCCTTTTTCGATGTGGGTCGATTCAATTCTGTGCCCCTCTCACCACTCGTTATTCAGCATAGAAGCTTGTCAGGAGCCGCACTTTATCTTAGTGATTTCTTTTTCTTATGCCATCACTCGGCGATCACTCCCCGCCCTCTTCGGCCATAGGCGTCACATTAATATTTCAAATATTTAATATTCATGAATGTAAACTTCAATTCCCAACAATTCTCAAACTCAAGCTGCCTATGTGGAAAATAACATAGCATTCTTCCTAATTGAATCAATCTGTGTTGATTGTGTCAAAATTTGCTTTTACAATCATTAGCTTTTTTTTTTTTTTGAATCATTCGCTAATTAATTAACTAATCGCTGATACTAATGTATAAGCAGGTCATGTCATGTGTAAAGGCCAAAATTTCAAACTGCCCATAAGAAGCATGGGCCTGCTAGTGTTTAATAACTAATTTTGAAATGCTTGTGTTTGTGCTAACTTTTTTTTTTTAGCTGCCTTACTTTGAATCAAATCTCTTTCTCAGCTGCGGCCTATACTCTACGACATTCTGGTTCAGAAATGAGAGTGGGTGTTGTCACTGTATAAATCTTGACCTTGGACGACTTATTAAAGCTGTTTATAATAGTTGACTTATTGAATACATGTATAGTAGATGATTTTGACTCTTTCGGTTCAATGGATAAGTCGTGGGGCTACATGACTTACAGTATTGATAAGTTGTGTGTTAGAATCGCATGGTATAAGTTGTATCTGTAAGTCGTGGAACTCTACGGCTTATAATATGAGTAAGTCGTGGATAGTTACGACTTATATGATAACTACGACTACTCATCATTTCTACAGACTGAGATGCCAAGTCTTTCCAAATATAAGCATTTTAGAATTAGTTATGAAAGACATGTATTCCCGTGTTGCGTTTTGATATTTTGGCCTTTGTAAAAATGCATACTAAAGTGAATATGTTCTGACTGAATGATGATATCTGCCATCAATTTAATCATCACTCTTTTTTAAATGTTTCATTCAAGACATTCTGCATTGAAATATTTTAATTGAATTCTGAAGTGGTAGTTTGGTATTTGTGATCTCCATCTTTTCTAATAACTGTTCTTTATGTTGGTATGCCTGAAAGCATGTCAATTTCACATATAATAAAGGTACTGGTTCTCATCATAATGAACATCAATGTGAGTTTTTTATTAGATGCTCGCACAGATTTGATTCCTCCAGTAATGGAGATGGAGTCTTCTTGTAGAAGGAAGAAACAGCATCAAATATCGTCAGCATTTTGCTGCTGTTTCAGTTGCCATTAAAATATACATCCACTTTGACATGAAAAACTGAGATTTTTTTCTCTTTTGCAGCTTGACGTGAAGATCTTATCTTGTCCTCCTCTCTTCCACCACATGTTGAGAATATCAAAACCTAGCAACAATTTGAAGTGCCGGTATTTCGAGGACCAAAGAACTTTGACTACTCGAAGAAAACATATATGATTTTCGGTAACTTCATTTAGAGGATAAATAGTATATTTTTCGATCATGTATAACTGTGAAAGCATTCTTCTATTATAGTACTGTGTGCAAGTTTGAAGATAGATGTATTACAAGAACATACTTGAGATGATTATAGTCTCACTGATGCCACAAGCTACACAACTAGTTAGAACTTAGAATACTTTTGAAGGTTCTTCCCCTGTGACTCATTAGAATATCGATTATAGGGATGGATTAGAGAGAAGCAACTTCTCTATTCTTCTTATTATCATGAATATTATAGGAAGTTGAATTTCCTCTGGATTGTTGATCGTCATTGCTAGATTTTCCCTTTAGATATGGATCTTTGGATGCACTTTCACTACATCTATATTTATTACACTAGCTAATACACTTTTGTTGTTTTTCTCGATTTCTTTTATAAGTGAGAAAAGAGCAACATTTTCTATATGGATAACTGTTCGGGATTCCTTGGACCTCTACAATACATATTTAATTCATCAGTCAAGTTTTTTCTCAATGAACGGATGAACGATACAAACCTAGAGTTCAAAGATGTTATCTTAGAATTACTTCCAACATAACATTTCTTTTATGAGGACCACCAATCTTCGTTCATGGGAGATAACTTCATTGAAGGGTCCATCCGTAGTCAGTCGAGGATTGTCTTCATCAAAGATTCAAACCTTTGGTTTACCAATCTTGTTAAGAGCACCTTTCTTCAGCAATTGTTCTTCGTCAATAATAGATGATCTCTTCGAAAATACCTTTTTTTGATGAGACTACTTAATAAACATTTTTATGAAGCTTTTTCGACTGACTCTTTTCAATTTCTTCATTCTTCTTTATCATCAGACCATGCTAATTGGAGTTTGAGTGGGCCACTTTTGCTCGAAATAAAAACTAGGTTTCGTAATGAATCGAGTCGAGTTGACTAGAGTGTGAAGCTGTGAATCTGCTAATTAGACCAATCAAACATTTATAGGTCATAAATAATATTTTGCCATCTTTTTTTTTGATGAAAATTTTTTCTTTCCATCTCTTGATCAGTTATGTCATTGGGCATACTAGAAGTGATTGAACCCAAACCTAACCTGTTAATTAATTAACCAAATTGGCACCCAACAGATATGTAGTGAATGGCTATGCCATCATAGTGAATAGGTGTCAATTTAGAAATTCACAGGTCAGATTTCGAGCAAAATTGACCCAAAATGCCTCAAACTCAGACCTGACTTGAATTTTTTGGGTCAACTAACTTGGACCCGAATGCTAACTCAGTGCATAGCAATTAAACATGAATAATGAAAAATTATGTCTTAATGATTTTAAATATAAAAAATTACGTGTCTTATTATCAAAGATATAATATAGCATACATCATATTGAAATTTTATAAAATTATAAATTTTATATTATTTTTCAATAAAATTACATTATACTCTAAATTTGTAGCTTTAAATTTATAACTTATAATTCAATGTATTGATTTTTATGCTTTATATTAACTTAATAGTAAAATTAAAATTTAAATTTTAAATTTTAAATTTTAACATTATATTTAATTGTTGTTTATTTCATAGATTAGTTATAAAATTTATTTTAAATTTAATTTAGTAAGATAAAAATTTATGTTATGTACTTGTCAATTACACATAATATAATATAATTTATAAAAATATATTAATAATTTAATTTATAATTTTTTTAAAAATATCTTGTCAAATATATGATTTTAAAAGAATTTGATGTGATATAATATTTTATTTTTGATAATAAAATATATAATTTTTTATAATTAAAATATTTT
>JAEMOT010003655.1:221088-245672 GCA_019297695.1 Apostasia ramifera
TATTTTTCATAAAAATCTTTTCTTTTTTTTTTTGACTAAAATTTTAAAAATCATATTTTTGGAGCTCTTTCTCCAAGATGAAAGACGATCAGCCGTCCATTTCTTATCTACAGTACTTCAGACATATGGGAGGGAAGGGATAGAGGACGTCATGGGATACAAAAAATTTTTAATTGTTTGGTAAATTATAATTTAAAATTTTAATTTACTAAATTATCTAAATTAAAGAAGTAATTAATTTAATATTATTTTTATATTATGCATATTATTTATAAAAAATAATTATTTAGTTTGATAATATTTTTAAATAATTTTTTAAAAAATTATAAAATAATTATTTAAAAATAAATATTTAGATAATATGACATAACATCAAGATAATATTGAACCAGATGTCTCTTCAATTTTATTTTATTGCATTAAAAATTTAAATTATGATTTGTCAATTTATTAATTAATTATTAAGAATGTATAGTATTTTTTAATTTTATAATAAATATTTCATCTTAAATTTTAGGTATCAATTTAAATGACTTGGCCTAAATTAGCTCGATTGAAGACGGTTTCTCATTGGATCAAATTCGATCCGAGGTCGTCCTCGAGCGATGATTGATCTCAATCAATGTGCATCCTTGATCAAATACACATATTTTCTTATAATAATTTTTATCAGTTCAATTAGTAACGAGATATTTAACTATGTTAGAGTCAAATATCTCAAATTTGAAAACTATTTAACCCTCAATATTGAATTCAATTCTCAGCAATTAACTCTTAATTATCTATCTAAAGTTTTTTTGTGTGAATATAATGGGCAGTAGGTGCATATTTTATCAATATATACCTTGTTCATAGAATTTTTTTATGTAAAATTATTAATTTCCTTTCATTTTCTTTGCTTTGCTTTTTTTTTTTATCTCCCTTTTCCTTGCTATTCTATTTGTATTTGTATCACTAGAATATCTGATCAATAGTCTTGAATTATTTTCTATATCTCATATATCTACATGATGCAATAATTATTTTAAAAAGCTCAAGAAATTATTTTAGGTTGACCACTTTAATTTTATTTTTCTTTCTTTTCTCAAAGTAAGGAAAAATAATTTGGATGATGAGAATTGACCAAGAAAAAGGGCAAAATGACAAAGCTGGCCTCCAAGTTGAAAGCTTTTGTTTACAGTCCCACTTCACATATTTAATAATTAATTAATAAATTAATCAATTATAACTTAAAATTTTAATTCACTAAATTAATAAATACTAATTTACTAGATAACTTAATAAATTAAAAATTTAAATTATAATTGATTAATTTATTAATTATTTATTAGAGTTATATAGCAATTTTTTTCTTTCTTATTTTAAGATTGAAAGCTATTTTTCTATAATTCTAAAAAAAAAGTTTTTTTGGCTCAAATAACTATATATATATATATTCAACTCTAAATTATCTCATATTCTTACATTTATAAGACATGCATGCATTAAAAAGCATAAAAAAATCACTGTGAGTAACAAAATTTCTCTATGAACAAAAACTTCCTGATAATTTTAAAGAACTAATATAAAAAAATATCACTGATGTGCATATGATATATAATAATTAACCTATAATGTTTTTTTTTAAAATAGTTTAATTATAATTTGTTTTTAATTAATAGATTATAATGTTTCTCAGACTAACATGAACCATGCAATAAGTCCAAATCAACTTTATAATTATCGTTTTAAAGTATAAATTTTAAATTTTTTTGGTCAAACTAAAGTCATGACAAAAGATATATTTAGATCTCTAAATTTAAAACATAATATTACATAAAAATATAATTTTAAAAAACTAACACCTAGATCTTTGAGTTATATATGTATATAATTAGGTCCATTATATATTTAATATTTTGATATTAAAATTTATTTATACTCAAAATACTCTTCTTTCTTTTGCTCTTGTGGGTGTTTAATAAAATTTTAATATTAAAAAAAATAAAAAATAGATCTTATTAATATATTATATCTGACTTAGAGACCTGAATAATGTTAAATTTTTACAATAATAAACTTGAAAAATATTATTGTAAACCTAAATATAATTTAGACAAATTTTAACTTCTAGCTCAACCTACCTCCAAACTAGGAGAAGTTATTGGGTTCGGACGGCGCACCGTCCGGAACCCAATCAGAGGGCGCAACGTGTGCCATACAGTTGGGTCCGGGCACACGTGGCGCCCTCTGATTGGGCGTCCGAACGGTGCGCGCGGCGCACCCAATAATTTTTCCCAAACTAGGCTCAAAAGAGAGATATATATGGCTCTCAGATACTGATGGACCACATTAATTTGATAGATATGGAGAGAAAGGAAGAGGCTTTGAGCCTTTGAAAACAATGTGAGGCCTTTTCGAAGGTGGAAAGAAAAGCAAGCGTTGGTTCCACGCTATATATTAGAGAAGGTAAAGGGAATTGAGATTTGAAGCAGAACATGAAAGCACTAAAGTGTTTGAAGATGGGAAAGAAAAATCTAGGGGCGGCGGTGGTAGATGACGACGAGTCGTGCTTTTGAACCACACACGTATGTACATAGACAAACGCGTTTGTTCTTAGGCATATAGGATTGAATAGTGACCCCTAGTGGTCGACATATCACGAGGTTCGAATTCTGTGGTTATCTTCTTATGCCAACAATCACTGCTAGCACGTATGTTTTTATTCACCAAAATAAAATGATGATTCATGATCTCTTGCGTATGATTATAAATTGTAAAAAGTAAATATAATATTAGTATAGAACTGATTATAATATAACTGATTATCATATAGTGTTGTTTGTTGATGAGTTATTTTTTATTCGGGTAAATGTAATATTATATAATGTTTGGTTTTAATATTTACGAAAAATTTGAAATAAAATCTGTTTATTTTGAGATACACAGAAGATGCAAAAAAAAAAAGTTAATTACGTATTTTAAATTTATGTAAAATATGACATAAAGTTAATTTTAAAATTAAAATTTGTATATGATCTGATTTATAAAATAAATTTTAATCAATAATAAAGTTAATGTCAAAAAACAAACACTGAATTAATTGATATGATTAATAGCTTATAGGCCTCCCTAAATTTCAATATATATATATTTTTTTATTTTTTTTCCCATTAATGGGCACATCTTCAATGAAATTTAGCAATGATTCTGTAGATATATAAAATAAAAACATTTAAAAAAGTATTAACATCTTGTATATAATTTAATAATTGAGCTATATATAATACTTTTTTGTATTGCTAAGTTGACACGACAGAAGATAAAAAAAAAATATATATTAATCTGCTTACAAGTTAACTTATATTTTAAAAAAAAATAATAACATCAATTAAATAATTAAAAATATTAAAATTAATATTTTAGTTTGAAATAATATGAAAATAAGACTCGTAAACGAATCAAATGGAAAATATTATCTCTATTTACTAAAGTAGTTTGAAAATAATCTTCTTTTAAAAATTTAACTTAATTAGTTTTAAAATTAGCCAAATGCCCACTTGTTTGAAAAATGTGAGTTCTTTATTAATTAATAATAAAGAGATTAATTTGAGAATTATATGAATTTAATTTTATATAAGTTAAAATTAAAGAGATTTAATTGTAATTAACCCTAAATAACTTCATTTCTTTAATCCTTATATGTCATAATTGAATGATGTTTTATATATAAAGTTGTGGCACGTAGAAAAGCTTGGAATCATCTAGGTCTGCTAAATTTAATGCATGCATGTGCACGTGTAAAGTTGGCACGTGGCAGGCATTAACAAAAGTGCACGTGAAATGATCAGCTGATCACTCGTTCTCATGCAAATAAAAAATATATTTATTTCGTCAGCATGAACAGCGTGGATTTCTTTTATTTTTCTGGGCATTTACTTTGTATATTAATTTCATTATCCAAAACTAAAATATTTGTAATATTCAATTTTATATTATTTTCATTCACATTTATTTTTTATATCTCACTTGGAAAATCTATTATATATAATGAAAAATTACATAGAATTATTTTTGAATAAAAGAGAATATTTTATGTTATTTTAATATTGAAAAAATAAAAATATGAAATAAATAAAATTTATGTTAGATATGAAATAAAATTATTAAGACTATAATAAATTTTAAATATTTATACAATAGCATTTTGTCCAAAAAAAAAAAAAAATACTGTGAACCAAATAAGGCTTTTAAATTTTTTTATTTCTTATGAAGCAAGATTATTAATCATGAAATTAAATAAATATATATGCCAAATCATTCCATATATATGCATCCTTTTAAAGTTTTGAGCTCAACTCATGAATAAATTTTAAAGATATTTAGATATCAGACTTAAGAGTAGCAAAATAATATAATTTTTGCATCCTAAATATAAGTAAGCTAGTAAATATAAAATTTAATGAAAATATTTTTATATTTTTTGAATTTATTTTAATTATGATATAATTATATTAAAAAAAAATTATACTAGTTTTTACGAAATAAAACTTGCTTACATTTTTCTTAGTTCAGAGTATAAGTTTTGAAAATGTAAAGGAATAATTATATGTCATCCTAAAATTGCCCTCCATATTCATTTACCCTAATAAGAAATATATATATATATATATATATATTTTTTAAAGTGATGTAAACTTTTTTGGAATTGATTGTGTTTATTATTTATTAAAATCGAGTCTTAAAAAAATAAAAATATTCATGTGTAGCTTTAAAGCAATATAATTTTGAAAAGAAAGTCAATGTTAAAACTAATATTGTTAAAATTTAATTATATTTTATATTATACATATTTTTTTAAATAAAAATTAATTTATTTTATATTCTAAAAATATATTAAAATAATAACTAATTTATATCATATTCCTCGATCATCTTAATATGGTAATTAACTTTAATTAATTTACATCAACAAAATTCTTAATAAAAAATTAATATTCTCATCGAATTTTTACATTTAATTTTATTAAAAATAACTTTTATAAAGATATCTAAATTACACAATGGTTCATATTGTCAGAAAATGATATGAAAAAGATTTTTGAAATCACTTTCACGAGTCTTTGATATTGTTAAATTTTTAAATTAAATTTTTAAATTCAACTTAAATATTTCACGGATATACTTTTAAGCATTAACTTTATATGGTCTTTATTTATTTTAGCATATGATTTATCGTTTTAAAAGGCTTTGAGGCACGACCGTGAAGAGCGAGCGTATAATCTAAATTCATATAATTCTGTTCTCTACATGATTCTCTTTCTCTTTGATTATCACTATGCCCTTCTCTACTTAGATCAATTTCTTATGTTCTCAATCTAATGAAGTTGTGCAAGATCACATTATTATATTTTAGATATCTTATTATCACACTAATTCATCATTTTTTTTCATATGTTTATATAATCACATTAAAAATATACATACTAGAATTTTATTAATGTTTAAAATCACTCTATTTGAATCGGTATATAGACACTTTAATTACTAAAATATTGTATAGAATTTCTATTTTTATGTACTAGTGTCTAGTTTTATAATTTTACGATCGACTTACATACTTAGGAATAAACGTATTTATAAACATGAAATGTACGATCTTATTGTTTATCGTACCAATTTTTTATTGGATGTTATTATGGATATATAGTTGCATTCATTGTATACTAGCTGAGTTATGATCTATTGCATTCATAGGCATGACATAACCACCATGTGCATGGGGTGAAAATGTACTCCTAAAGTATGTGATAATTTTATAATATATAATAATATTTTAATTAATTAATTAATTAGTTTTATATTATATGTCATTCATTAATCTTCTCCAACCCACACGGTCCCGCTGCTCGTGTTGCCTCTGTGGCTCCACTGTCAGGCTCTTGCCAAACTTTGTTGCCTCTGTCAAGCCTCCTCCATCTAGTCCGCATCTCGTATGATGATCTTTATTTGACAAACTGATCTGATGCTACACGTGGCGCCAACCCCCTCCGCCTCCTTCTCCTTCTCCTTCCCACGGTCGGCAGCTGCTTGGCCAGCCTCCCCTAGCTCCTTCCCGTAGCCACCGATCTCCTCTGCTCCACTAGTTTCACTCGTGCCTCCAACATAAAGTTTAATTTTACAATGCTTTCAAAACATGAAATTTATGTAAAATAGAATATTTAAGTTAGTATAAATTTTAATTTTTTTATAACATAATTATAAATAATTTATTTGATCCCATAATATGAAGTTTTGGCTAGGTCCATGTGCCTACATCAAATACGACACAATTTGCCATCTTCCACAAGTTTGTTAATGTGATGACATTCGAAATTTCTCGTGCTTCCAGTAGAAACTCGAGTGGGAGGGATTAAATGAATCATAACGTTAAAATGTGTTAAAAGAATAATTTTTTTTTTGAATTTAAGGACCTACATGAAATTAACATTCAATCTCAAAGACATGAATGATATTTATCTTAATTTAAAACAAAAATTTTATAACTTGTGCTCTCAATAAAAAAGAGCAAAAATGAAAGATAAATATTATAAATTCATATACCATAGCACTCACTTGCATAATGTCTAAAATTCATCATATCAATGAAGTTAACTCAGACTCAAAATCAACTCAAGTGTGTGTGGGGGTTTCCATCTCCTTCACTGAGCATCAACAATGGCAGACTCTGGACCAAAACCCATGAAGATGATATTTCTCTTCCTATTCCTGATGTCTCTGCAGGCGATGACGACGACCCATCGGAGCCAATGGCTGTCGTCTTCTTCCTCCACATGATCCGTCAGTGGAGCTCTGACAGTCTGATCCCAGATTCAAGCCATCGTCTTCTTCCTCCGAAGGTCTATCCATGGCCATGGTGACAGCTCACAGCAGACCACCTTTCTTCCTTCAAAATTAGCTAGAAGACAGAGATGATAAAGCAGATAAGAGCAATTCCTCCATGCCCAAGGAATGTCTCTTGTTACTACTTCTCAATGGGACCTCATTCAACTATAAAAAGATAAAGAGGGAAGGCCTTTTTCACATAGGTCTATGGCTTTTCAATTAATTAGCTAAGTTTAAGAGAAAATTGCATATAAGTCCCCGTGGTATGGTCCACAGATTTAAAATCGTAATACTTAAGGGTTTCGCACATTGGTCTAATAATACTGCATCATAACATTTAGGACTCTGAAGCTGACGATTTACTGTTGTGTAGTCCTTCTATCTGCAAAATATTACGTGTGGAGGGCCAAACCGTAATAAATCACCAACCCTGAGAATTTAAGTGCTATTATTCAAAATTTGAATATCAACGTGCAAAAATCCTAAAATCTAAAGAACTAGAATATTGTGATTCAAAATATGTAAATTAATATGATATAGTAAAACGATAAATAATGAGAAATATAAAAACAAGAACACAAATTTATGAGAAAAATCCTAACATCAAGGAACACAGACAGAAGACGAGACCATCATATCAAAATTTGAGTATAAAGAAGAGATTGCTTTCAACAGTTACAAGTTATTTAAAATATATCTGTCCTTATAAACAAAACAATATATATATAAGAATAAATCCTAAACCTAAGTCTTCTCCCCTACACCCCCATTAGGATCCGTGATAGGCCACAAGATTAGGGCCTATCAGCTCGATCCCTTCACTACCACCACTTGATCTCAAAATTTAATTTTCACATTATTCTCTTTTCCAAAAATATTACACCGCGAGCTCTTTGAGTCAAATCAAATAAGATACGAGCAATCAAACTCTAACAAGCATGCAAAAATTTTAAGATTTTAAGGATAATTTACCGTCAATAACAAGATAGTCCTCTATTTCTCAAGCAGTCATTGAAGAAAAACATGGGCATTATAACTTAAATTTAGGAAAATAGATGACAAAAAGATCTATGTGAAAACTGAACTCGCAGTTGGGGACCAGAAAAAAAATGAACCAATAAAACATTGACCAACATAGTAAACCCCTTGTCCTTAGGGACACAAAGGCAAATTACCCTATTCAGAGGGCAATGGGGGATGAAGATCATGTGAGTTTCAGAGATCATGCATGTGCTAAAACCAGCTAATTAACTTTGGTTTGTCCAGCAAGTAAAAAATACAAGAGCTTGAACCACATTGAAGTTAAAGATTGAACTAAGAACACATAAATTTACGGAGTATTTTGACAGATTTTTGTCTACGCCGCAAACGATTCGCCACGTTATTTATTTCAGGTAGAGGACAACAGGCCAATTCTGTAAATCTCTATCTATTCCTACGACAACAACAGAGTCTTAATCTTATTAGGTGGAGTCAGATATATAAATACTCTGTTTCTATTTAGCTCCAAGTATGCAAATTCATTTTTAATAGTTCCTAGACATGTCTATTTTGGTCTTCATTTTGTTTATAGGAGCGAAACCCAATCACCCAAATCTTCTTACTGGAAGTTTCATCGACATATATGTTCAAACCATCTAAGACGATTTTCTCCAAACTTGTACTCAATTAAGGCCACTCCAACCTTTTCGCAAATGTAATTTCTAATCTCGCTCCGCA
This sequence comes from Apostasia ramifera, assembly GCA_019297695.1. Taxonomy (NCBI): domain Eukaryota; kingdom Viridiplantae; phylum Streptophyta; class Magnoliopsida; order Asparagales; family Orchidaceae; genus Apostasia; species Apostasia ramifera. The sequence goes on from JAEMOT010003655.1 coordinate 229,672, forward strand.
ACAATTAGAGGCAAATCGAGGCAAGCGAAATGAGTTGTCATCCATAAGCACAACTACAGTTTTTCATCATCTTCAATTCAGATCAAGAATTGAACATAAAATTATGTATCAACACCTGTTTAATTGCACATTGAGGTCAAGAAGAAGAATCATGGCCTCAGGCATTAGCATTCAAAAAACAGAAAATTGGTGGGAGATCAACAGCAAAAACATAATAGAATTGCAGAATGTTGAAAGTTACTTACTACTGGAGATCGATCTGTTATCGAAAACACATGAGAAACAAGTCGAGTCGATGAAACATTAGCAGGAAATTCAAAGATTCACATTGTTAAGATCTAAGATAACTGAAGTGGTATGATCAACCTGCAATTCAGCACCTCCACGCTGATACAGAAGCCAGCTCCCCTCGTTGCCAATATAGAACAATCGATGAATGCCGCTTCTCTGCATGAAAGCCCCTAACTTGCACCCTCTTCAACAAGCATTCTGCCTGCATCTCGGCGAAATTGCTGAACTGCAATGGCACAAACCCGGCAGATGCGAATAGAGTCCTCCATGGCATCATCTTCACGGCAGCGCGATGCCGCGCAATCACACAATTCTCAATCCGAGGTTGCAGAACAAATGTTTCAATCTTGTTGGCAACATCTAGATTGGCTCCGGCTGCATCAATGGAGTCGATAAGGGTCATGTAGGATTGGAATGAATGGAGGAAGTGATTGGAGAAGGACAAATCACTTCGATCACAGGCTTGATCCACCGAAATTACAACCTTTGGCAGCAGCTGCTTGACAATGCCAAGCAGAGATGGCAGCGATGGGCCGTGCCTAGCTCCTACAGGTAGACTCACGGCTATGGCGGCATTGCAGCTGGCTAGGATCTCGGCGGGGTTAAAGGAATCGATGCTGGAAATGTTGAATTCAAAGGGGATGTTGAGCTCGGCTGCGAAGTGGGAGAGATTGTCACGGGTCAGCCGGAGCTCGAGAGGGTGGAAGGCAGAGGAACAGACAAAGGCGGTGATTTTGAGAAGAGGGATTGCTGCGGACCGCTGCTGTGCGAGCTCCTCCATGAATGAAGACCATTGCCCGCCGACACCAATGTCGAAATCGATTATATGAATGCAGGTGGCGGTGCCGAGCTCCTCGAGAAGAGCTTGGGTGGAAGTGAAGTTGATGAATTGGAGGACAGGGGAGACTTCGGAGAATGCCTTGTAGGCGCTGAGCTTGAGAACGACGTCTAATGGAGAAGTTAACGGGGTGGTCAACGGGGTTCGATGGAGGGGATAAGGAGAGCAGGCGGAGTTGGCGAGGAGTTGAAGAGCTTCCTTGAAGAAGAAAGCAGAGCGGAGAAGAGGCTTCCCGTGAGCAGAGGGTAGCTGATGATTGAGCCGCGCCAATATCCCATGCGCGCCGGCGAAGTTTCCAGCCTCGACCAGCTCGGCCGCCTTGAAGAGCTGGTCGACGATGGCCTGCTGCTGCTGCTGCTGGACAGCAATGGCAGCAGCCGCAGCCGCAGCCGCCGCAGACTCATCGCTGGCGGCAGGAGATTTGGTCTTTGTAGGCCGTTCCTGGAGGTAAGTAACCGGGTTGAGTTGGGGAAGGTTCAAGTTTCGACTATGTGGAAGCTGGGAATGCGGATGGTTGAGGCGAGGGAAGAGCTCATGGCCACCGCCGGTGGACTGGATTCGGCCGGATGGGTCAAGAGGAATGGAGTGATGGCTCTGGAAAAAATTCTGGGTCTGCTGTAAGTCATGCACTGCTGAGAAAGATGGAGGCGGAAAGAAGGACGGGTTCGGAGGCGAGTGGGTTTGTTGGTGCTGGATGAGGACGTCAGGGACGAAGATCTGGCGCTTCTGCTCGCCTGAATTTGGGAATAGCGTCGCCGGAGGTAAGGACAGAGTTACTGGCGGCGCGAGGACGGGGCAGACGGTTTGGCTAAAAAAGCTTCGATTTTTAGAGCCAGGGGCTACAGGCGGCGGCAACGGCGTTGGATGAATAAGCTGAGCAGAGTGGTGGTTCTTCAGTCCACCGTGGGAAGACAGAGCAGTGTCAAAGGAAGAGGCCAAAACCGACGGACCGCCGACGATTTCTGCAATGGAATCGAATCCGAAGCCAGAATCAATCAGGCTGAAGCCCGGTCCGCCGCTTCCGCTATCTAAAACTGCCGGCGACGATTCAGAAGAGAGAAACAGATTCTGGTGTTTCGCGTTGGAGGGATCTCCCACGTCGCCAGTAATCCAGTGAAGAAAAGTCTGCTCGTGGCCAGGAGGGGCGGCGGACTCTGATAGCATCACCTCCCAATCGTCAACCCCGGTGCCACATTTCTCGCTGCCGTCGGCGAGGCCACCGAACTCTAGCGCACCTTGGATGGATTGGAGCTCCGAGATCCACCCGTCCTTCCTCCTGCCAGCTTCGCCGACGGGGGCTGTTGAAGTGCAGGAGATGGTGGCTCCAGAGATGGGCCATTTGACAATAAGATTCTCGGAAACCGCCGCCACTCCGGCGATATCAGAGCCAGTGGTTCTGCCCTGGGAAGAAGACAGGGTTGAAGTGGAGGTGGGAGGGCTCGGGCTCCTTCTTTGATCCAGAACCGATCTGGGCTCCAAGACTTCGACTATCTTGCTGCTCCAGATAACGCCGCCTTCCCCTGCCACCAAGTCCCCTGTCTCCTCTGATTCAAGTACTTGAAGCGCCCCCTTCCCCTGAAGATCAAAGGGCAATCCCCTCATCTAATATCACCGGCGCATACAAAACTGTTACAAAATCCCACCTTGTCACTCTCACCCGAATCGAAGCATGAGATTGAGCCGTTCTAGCGGAATGAAAGAAGAGAACTGCTGGTCTCTGTTTACGTCCCAGCGTTCACTTCCTCCCCGGTTTGGCAACTCACTCCTCTCCTCCCGCTACGCCGCCAGCAACTCCCTCTCTTCCCCTGTTTAATCTCTCATACAACCACCGGTTACTCTCCTTCCCCCCTCTCCTATCAACGTCCCTCTTCTGCGTCGCCATTGCTATGTTATTATAACGAGTTTCTCTCTGTCTCTCCCTTCCCCGCTGTCACAGCGCAGCCCGCAACCCAAAGCAGAGTCGTAAAAGAGAAAAAAGCAAATTTTCCCAAATTTCCCGTCATCTCCAAATTACCCTCGCCCTTTCCCGAACGGGTCCGCCGGCTTACTCGCCCGGGCAGTGGTATTTCCGTCATCTGAAAAAACGGATCAGATGGTCAAGTATTTCTCTTTTACCGCGGGACTTTTACTCGCTGCGTACTTGCACAGATGGGACGGTGCACCGCGCGTTTACTCCTGACCCAAATTTTGCTGACGTGGCGGTCACCTACGGTAGGGCCCACCAGCTGCCGAGGCCATGCTACCACGTCACCTGCTGCGGGCAGCCGGCGATGTGGCAGAGAGGAGGACGGGTCGCCGGCGCGGGTCCCACTTTGCGTACGGCTGATCAGGTAATATGGACCGTTGGATTTTGAAGCGGAGGGCCTCGATCGAACCAGTGCTTTCGGTGGGCCCGGCCCCGGGACAGAGCTGTCAGAAACCAATAGTAATGCTAGTCATTTAATTTACTTGGAAGTCCTTGGGCTAGAAATACTTTATAATACAGTCCTTTAGTCCTTGTAAGATGCGCAACAAACTACTTTCAAAAGTATTAATACTTTTAAATAATATACTCATAAAATTATTATCTAACATTTCTAGAATATTTGAGCACTGATTTCTTCCCAATTTTTATAGAAATGAAAATAAATTTTAAAAAAATAGTATGTGCGTAATAATAAGAAATTTTGCTGAATGCCTATAGATAATTTTGTAACATATTTTACAAAAAATTTATATTATTTTAATCTCATTTAAATTTTTTTTAAATTTAACACAAAAATTAATTATAAAAAATAAATTTATTTCATATTTAATACAAATATAAATATTAAAATTAATTTTATTTTAAATTTTACATATTTTTTAATATTAAATTTATAACATAAATTAGGATTTTAATTTTTTTTTTATTTTTTCGCCAACAAGCAAATGTGTAACGATAGATTAAAATTTATTTATATATTTAAATAATTATTATTTAATATCATACAATTATGCTTTTAATAATTAATATTAAATTAAGTTTCTATATAATAAATATTTATTTAAATAATAATTGGCAAATACATTTATTGAATAATGTTTAAAATTATATTACATGATATAATTATGTAATTCTAACTTTTAAGTACTTTTTACTATAAAAAATTATTTTTTATAATTTTATTGTCTCATTTATAATTTTATTTAAATTAAATATAAGCAATGAATGTCATGAAATTTAAAGTCTGAGAAATGAGCGATAATAATGTCATGAATAGAAGAAATACAAATGCCTAATATGTTATGAATTTTGTAAAATTATCTTTAGCATTTATTTGGTTGTCAAATATTTTTTTTTTTCATGAGAAGTAAAACATGTGATAATATAATATGTGTTAATATAAAAATATTTGTTTATTCTTAAAATCTCTGTTATAATTGTATGTCAAATGGAACAATATATATATAAATTAGGATAGAAGGTACATTGGTTTTTTTTATTTTAAACTTTATAATATCCGGATATTTTTTACATTAGAATTCTCAGATTTATAATTATTATTTTCCAACGATTTTTAACTTTATTTCTTTATTAGATTATTTTAAAAATATTTTTAATAATAATTTATATTCATTCAACATCATATTTAAATTCAAATATTAAAATTAATCTTATTTTACCTTCTACACTAATTATAACTTTACAAATTAGCCTTATTCTATCATATCATATTTATACTTTAATAAAAATATTTTATTTTATATTCAATGCTATTTTTAATAATACAATAATTTTATTATATATTTAATATTAATACTATTATATTTTTCTTTTAATTTCAAAAATTTAAAATTACTAAAAAATAATTAAACAAGATTTTAATTTCTTCTTGAATTATGTTTTTTATTTCTAACACAAACAACTATATTTGTTTTAAATTTACATATTATATATTTTTTTAATCCTTTTAAGTTTTTATCATTATTCATCATTATATAAGCTTTTTAATTTATGCTCAAATATTTCTAATGGTCAAAAGATTAAATAAAACACTAAATTCAAAAATTTTTGAATACAAAAAATAATAATTCTTAAAATTGAGAGATGAATTCAAAACTTTTTGAAAACCGAAGGACTGAATATGAAAAATTATCTTTTCCTATAACTTTTTAAATAATACCAAAATTTGGTCCCAGTGTAACATTTAAATTTTTTCCTGTTTTTAATTATTATTTTCTAAATTTCAATAGAAATAATTGTAATTTTATCTGTACTGAATATCAATTTACACTATCTTTTAAAAAAGCCAATTTAATCTTTTTTTTTTTCTTATTTTAATAATAAATCAGATAAAGACATTTTAAAAAAATTCTATATAAAACGATTCAATTACTGTAAAAGATATTTCATAAAAAAATCTATACAAAATTGATTACAAACTTATATAAATATTATTTGATAAAAAATTTACTTAAGTATAAATAAGAATGTGCATTTGATCGTTTCATATTTTCAATTTTATAAAAAAATTATATTATGATCATGTTTGGTTCATATTTTTTCTTAAATAAAATATTATTTTAATAATATTTTTAATTTAATATAAATTTTAATAATTTATATTATATCCAACACAAAATTAAATTTTAAAAATCAAGTTTATTTCAGATCTAACACAAATTATAATATTAAAATTAATTTTATTTCAAATACTATATATATCTCAATATTAAAATAATTTTTTTTATCAAAATTTATATTTTTTTTTCCTTTCATCTCAAAATAACTCTCAAAAAACTGAGGATAATATAAATATAATATTTAAAAATATAATAAATATTCTTCATCAGTTAACTAAGTATATATTCATTAATTAATACATATTGATTTATTATTGAGATAAGTTTTTATGAAAATAAAGATAATTTTTTTAAATTTTTTTAATTTTTTTTTTTTAATTTGAATGTCAATTATATGAATAGTAGAGATTTGAATGTCTGTGTGTAATTCTCTCGGAGTTTTTAATACTTCCTCGTCGGCGGTCACTGTCGCCGGCATGAAAGCAAGCTGGAAATTTTCTTTGAAATCGAGCAATCTGACCAACACGGTAATACCTACCGCCCTTTTTCTCTTCCCCTGTTCCCCAAAACCCTGGCCTTCCTGGATCTATCGAGCAAGCGATAGACGTCGAGACGAGGATCCATTCGCCCGTAGAGCTCGCTGGAAGATCCACGCCTTCTCCGGCACGCACCGGCGATTCCTTCAGCATCGCCCCGGCCGCCGTACGCGGGACTCGCCCATTTTCCCCTCCCCACTCTTTCATTGATTCCATTCATAAACGGGGGCAGTTTGATGCTTCAGGCATCAGTTATTCTTATTAGGGTTTCGGGCCGGTGCGTAAATGCTTCATTTCTTTTTTCGAAACTGCTGTTCTGGTCTCCCGTTGCTAGATTTTCCTTTATTATCTACGATCTTGCAAGTTTTATCCTGCTACGTGTCATGTTTTATGGAGAACTTCTTTCTGAAAGAAACCCAGCTGCAGGGTGGGGGGCTCATTACCCGGTTTCGTCTTCTTTTTAATCGGACCTCGTGATGCTGAAGTGAGGAAGCTCTGAGTGTAGAAATGAGCGGGCGTTACATTGTAGCCTCGGCGGGAGGCACTTTACTTAGTTTCGTTGGCCTACAGTGGTGGCTGTTTTCATTCCTTGCGGGGAGTGGTGTGGGGCTAGGGGATGCACGACAAGCTGTCGACCTTCTACTTGGTTCCAGCATCACAGTTGCTTTGTTTGTGAATTTAGCCATCAATGCATATATCCTGCTCATTTTGTGTCTCAAGGTAAGTTTTCTCTCAATTATCAGACTTGTGCTCAGTTTGTTCTTTCTATCTTCGTTTGGCAACCACTTTGAAGCGGCTTAAACTCAAGTTTAGGCTGTTTGAACTTAAAAATCATAAAAAAAGATTTTAGGCTTTAAACAACTTAAAAATTTCATACTGCTTGAAGTCATTTTAAACTTCTCAAAATACAAGCTATGAGAAAAATGACTTGAACTTTAGCTGCTTCAAAATTTCAACTTACCTAAAAGTTTAAGCTGCTACCAGACAGATGGTTTAGTATATTGTCAATATTGGATGAGGAAATGCGTTGGAGTGTATCATCTTCATTAATATCTTATTTTGATTTATTCAACCAATCGATCATGAACTTGTGCAATATTAGTACTCTACGAAAATTATTTCAAATATTGAGTTCCTTCTTATAGTACTTCTTTGTTGTTATGTACGCATTTCTTATATAGTCTTTTCTTGTATACCCATTTATTCACTTCAACATCTTCATTTTTATAATACTTATATTATTTTTATGTTTCTGCTTTGTTGGCTAGCATTTAGCACCATATAATATTGTTAGTCTTACTACCATCATATAAAATTTGCTTTTAAGTTCAAGTGAAATATTTTACACACAACACATCAAAAATATTCTTCCATTTAATCCATCTAATTGAATTCTGCTAATAACATTACTGTCAATTTCACTATCATATTATATGATTGTATTCAAATATTTAAATTATTTACTTTTTTTTTTATAATTTGATGATTTGTTGTCATCTCCCCTTTATCAATGTTTCTATTTTGATTAAGTTTGTACTCTGATGTTTGATTAGTGGAGCTTCTCCTAGCTCAGTGGGGAGGAAGCTTGTTTAGAACTAGGAGGTCTCAAGTTCGAATCCACACCATCACAATTTCTAATTGGGTGGGAAAAATTATGGTGTTTAGGGGCAAAAGAATAAAAAAAGGTTTATACTCCTATGTTTGATTTTAAATTTACTAAGACAAAAATTTTTAGGGCTCATTTGGTTGAGAGGTTATTTTTAAGTAAGAAAAAAATGTATTAGTTTATGTGTTTGATAAGAAATAAAGATATTTTAATATTAAAAGGTGTAAGATGTGAATTAAAGTTTTAATATTAGAATTTATGATAAATGTGAAATAAAATTGATTTTTAATGATGGAATTTAGGTTGGATGAAAAATAAAATTATTGAAATTTGTGATAAAATTGAAATATTAATAAAATAATAATTTGACTATTTTTAGGCATGAACCTAATAAGCCCTTAGATTCTAAAATATACCTTCATAATTAGAGTTTCGCTTTAGTCTTACCTTTTGTTTTATCAAGAGGAGAATTATATATTTCTAAATATATATCAGAATGTCATCTGATTCCATTATTTTTTTACTCTTTATCTTCTTTAAAGCGCTCTAAATTTCAGTTTTACTAATACGTTGAATGAAATAATCATTTTCATTTCTTTTTCGGATAGTAATCTCATTTAAGTATATTGTATTATCACAACTTTTACTAAGAAACTTATGAAAATATGCATATTGAATATTTTCTATTTTGAAAAGTGCTTTTTAATTTTCATGCTGAATGCATTTTACTTAAGTGGAGTTTTTATTTTTCTTATTCCTTACTTTGATAAGCCTGTATATGTGCCTTTTTTCTTTATTATCCGACTTTTTATATAAATACTCAAAAATCATAGTGTTTGCATTACTCCTTTTTTTCGATTATTGTCAGGCCAGTATATATTTCTCCTAATTTTTCTTGTTTTTATTTTTAAACCAATTTTTATAATAAATTTTTATCTCTTTAATTATTTCATATACATCTTATTTCGACCATCAAGTATTTTTATTATTTGGAGTCTATTTTAGATTCTCCAAGTGGACCCTTCGCCAACTTGCGGATAAATTTAGCAACCGCCTGCCATATACTGTTGGACTCCCATTATTTGAGTTGTTCTGTCTTAAAGATATTTCTATTCTATTCCTTTTTAAGTCTTTAGCTTGATATCTCAGATGAAGATTTCATCTTATCAAATAAGAAATCTTGTTGGGTCAATATCACATCAAAAATTATATATATTAAAATTAATATGGATAAATTTTAATTAAAGATAAATATTATAATCTGTATTAAAATATTTTAAATCTGGAACAATTGAGAGTTATCATTTTATTGGTTCACATAACTAAAATATTTTTCCATAGATCTATAACAAGATGAAGGAATACAAAATTTTATTAAGAATAATGTAAAAAAAATAAAGTAAAAGGACCTACATAAGAGGGTTATAGATCGCGGACACCCTCTAGGACTCAGAATAATTGGTTTCAACAGTGTGCTCTCTGCCCGCTCAAAAAAAAATTTGTGGCAGGCATGTTCATTTTGAATCTGCATTAGTTTTTGTCAAAGTGTGAAAGACCTGAAGATCAACGATAGCCTTAGGGATTACTTTGTAAATACAAATTATAAGCTATACAAAATGACTCAAAGAGTCTGTTTGGCCTCATGACCATTTTGATCCTGTTCAAGACTAAAATAATATTAAATTTAAAAAATAACAATAATAATAAATAAAGTTTTATTATATCCTTCACAGACTCTAATATAAAAAAATTATTTTATTTCATATACTTAATCATTTTTAATAAAACTATCAACTTTATTTTACATCGTAGGTTAAAATATTTTAGTCGTTAAAGATGTGAAACAAAGTTGATAGTTTTACTGAAAATAATTGAGTATATGAAATAAAATAATTTTTTTTTATATTAGAGTTTGTGGAGTATGTAATAAAAATTTATTTATTATTATTATTATTATTTTAATCGAGTACCATTTTTTTTGGATTGGATCAAACTGGTTATGGGGCCAAACGGGCCCAAAAAATATGGATTTCAATGAATGCACCCCTACTTTGGATTTTATATTGTTTTCTAATTCGTTTTACATTAGGGTGACAATTTTTTTGTTTATTGAATTTGATCACTTTTTGTTTTCTTTGTAGATGATATTCTTTAAACAGTTGCATCCTTCAGAGTCCCGAAAATTGTTGGAGCACCTCATTAATTATGTTGTATGCAAGGTATCATAGTTCTTCTATCATTAGTTTGCTTCTCACAAACAATTATAGGCTTTGTTTTGCTCGTGTCTAACATAGTCATGACTAGAAAAACCACAAATCTTTTAAATCCAAGACAATATTCAATAATAAAGGATAATATTTTACATTCCACTCAAACTTCAATATTAAGAAATTAATTTTGTTTTACATCTTATATATATTTCAATATAACTATTAGTATTATTTCACATGTTACACAAATCTCAGCAAAAGAAATTAACTTTGGTTTGTGTCATACATTACTAGTGAGATGTTGCTGAAAAAGCCACAAAATAGTTGCAAACCGAAGAGGGATTTAACATTTTTATGTTGTTTTATGACCAAAATCTACTTTGTGGTAAAGAATATTTGCATTCTACTCAATTTCAAGATTTTTGTTCTCCATTGCTGCTGTTAGTTTAGGTGTTACGCAACCTAATTGTGTTAAACTCAGAAAATATCAATGCCATCGCCCTACGTAATCACTGAATACAAATAACAAGCATGCCAAAGAAATCTCTTTCTTTTCCAATCTTTCCTGCTCAAGTGCTACTTTAATTTTGATGCTACTTTTCTCATCTCTTGAAATGGAAGTGGATTGGAAGGTTATTTATAACAAAGCTAGACTTCATTGATGCATGGGATTGCTATTGAATGGTTAGATCAATCCATAAGATTGTGGCAAGAGAAAGTTTTCTTCTGTAGTGTAGAAACTGAGATCCTTTTGTAAGCCTATTAAGTAAATGCAACATAGTAATGCATCTCATAAAGAATATTTTGTAGTCAACCTACTCTACTATTGCAATATCTTGACTAGAGAAACTTTCAGTTGTGGGATATTGAGCTAACCAAAATAATATACAATAACAATAACAACAAACCAAGCCTTTATCCCATTAGATGGGGTTGGTTATATGAATCTTTTATTTTTATTGCACTTTATCAAATAATAAATCTTTATTTAACTTCAAATATATAAGATCAGTTCTTATAGTTTTGGTTATGTCTTTTTTGGCTTTATTTTTCCTCTTTTTACATGGATAAGATCCAATAATTTAATTTTTCTTACTGAAGCTTCTATCGGCCTATAACTTATATGTTTAACCATCTAAGTCGATTCTTTCTGAGCTTTTCTTCAATTGAGGCCACTTCAACCTTCTCGTGGATATACTTATTTTTCATTTTGCCCTGTACCTGCTCATCCACCTTGGCATCCTCATTTTTGCGATACTCATCTTATTTGTATGTTTTTACTTTGTAGGTTAACATTCAGTATTATATAATATCACTGGCCTAACAACTGTTCTATAAAATTTACCTTTAAGTATAAGTAAATTTTTTTTGGAAATTTACATCTGTCACCCCCAAAGATCCATTATTTTTAGGCAACACCCCTAAAGTTCATTATTTTCAGGTAGCATCCCTCATTTTGGGGTGAATTTACAGGCAACACCTTACTTTTGAAGTTAGATAGGGTGCTGCATGAAAATAATAGACTTTGGGGGTACCGTCTGAAAATAATGAATCTTTGGGGGTGACAAATGTAAATCCCCTAATTTTTTTATCACATAATATGCCAGATGCACTCAACCAATCAAAATAAAATATGATGAATAAATTGATAGATAATATGATTAATGATCTCTCAGACACTTATTAGTGACTAAGCTGATATTTTTTAGGATTGCATGATGTACGATAGTATGACACTTGTTTAGGATGATGTGGCTTAAAGATCTTTGAAATCTTTGATGGAAATACGATGATGAGAGTGACTATTCAGGAGCATTATCTAATGGATCACATGAGGCTAATTCGATTTGCTTCCATCTTGGTGTTCATATTTTGGATTGAAATAAAGATTGCTTGAAAAGTATCATTAAAATAGTATAATATGTACAAAACTCTTGATTGGTAGAATATGGTTTTTTTAGCCGGTATTTTTCCTTATCTATTCAGTTTTGTGTACACTTTTTATCTTGTGGTATACAGGGATAACTTTTTCATTGGCCCGTCTGGTTATTTTCTTTTTTCTGCTTATGTGTTACGGGCCTTTCTACCTTTTTCTGCTTATGGGTAGTACTAGGTGAAGTGATCAATAGTTTTGAAGAATATTTGTGTAATTTGTGGAATCTTGGAGCAGGGAACTTTCCTTCCTTTGGTTATACCGCCCAATCTTTTGGAAACTATTTTATGGTCAGCTTGGCTGGTCATGCTTTGCTCCATTAAGGTACAATTTGCCCAACTTATGCATTTGGTTTTGTTTAATTTTGGACTGAGTTTATGTTTTTTTGGTTATTCTATTCTCTGTTGCTGGCAGATGTTTCTGTCACTTGCCAAAGATCGGCTTGAGCGGTTAAATGCATCCCCTTCCACAACACCTATCAAATATTTTCGCGTCTTTTCTGCCTTATTGCTTGTGCTAGCTGCTGATTTGTTTTGGTAATATATCACTGAGGAATGTTATTGCGCTGCTTTTCTTTTATCTTTTACTTATTGATTCTGGTTTTTTTCATTTTTAAAGCTGATGTTGAAATAGTTTTAACCATTGACAGAATGTTGGTTCTTTCAGCCTAATGGACTAGAAGCTGTCTTCATTGTTTGCGTTACATATATTTTTCTAGGGTAAAACGTTTGTGTTCTGAAATGTTTTCACACACACATATATATATTTGTGTGCGCGTGTGTGTATGTATGTATAGAAATGTGAAAACACAAGTCTGAAGGTATATATATATATATATATATATTGATAAAGTCTGAAGGTATATTTTGTTTGCATCAAAGTTAAACTTTTATTTATTCCAAAGTGATGATAGGTGAAAGCTAGATTGTGTTTATTCATGATTATAGTGGGACCTCTGGACATCCAGAAAACTGATAAATATGCAATTTTTCGGGCAAAGGGGTCCGAAGATCTTTGCAAAGGATGCATGTAGAGTGTAATATAAGATTAACTATAGAACTATGAACTGATAGGAATGGCCATTATGGCCACATAACGGAATATTAGAAGGTGCTGCTTGTTATCAAGCATATTTTGCATAGTAGAGGTTCCTTGATAATAATTATATGAAAAAAAAAGAAGATGAAAATGGGAACCCAACAAAAATAAAGAAGAGCTTTGCTGCCCTATTATTAGAAGTCTCATTCTTTTTTTTTTAAAGTTCAGGAGTCTCATTATGTTGTGCATCCGAGTGAACAATATTGAAGCACTCAATCATGTCAAAAAATGTTGATGTTATACTGTGAAAATAACAACAAAAAAGGGTATTTTTATGTATTTGTATTACCAGCTAAAGGACCACTCATGAAGTTTCTTTTTTGTGGAAACTGGATTGTTAAACAATTTTACAATGCATTTTCACCATGATGTAACAAACTTGGCATTTTGGAAAGTTATTTGGAAATTATAGGTACCATGTTCGCTCTCTTCTTGATACAGTCATTTCTAATGCACTCTACTATGTTACCACTAATCCATCTGAGTATCTACATTTCTGTTATAGTAATATTACTGGTATTTTTATACTTTAGAGCCAAACACATGCTCCCTTATAACTTAATTTGTTGGATTACAGTCATATGGAACTTTCCTTTAAACTCATTAAACATTTTCCATTCGCCTCTTGCTATAGTCCTTTTCAACTATTTTGACTTGATTCTATGATTTACATTTATCTCTATACTTTTGTTCTTGTGGGTAATGTGCATGAAGTATTTGAAGTTCTCAATTGATGAGACTATGGTTGCCTCTAATCTTACACTATTGTCACCTCTTTCTTTAGGATGAAAGAAACTTATGATACATGGTCTGTTGGGGATAAATCAATCAAACACACAAAATGAAATAGGAAAGTTTAAAAGACGATAGAGGAAATATATGGAAATCCTCATAGATAATAGAATCAAACTCAAATCAAGAATGAACATATAAACTTATGAGTTTCACCTCAAAATTCAAGCTCCTCCCTTGGTAGCATCATATTCCCCTAGTATGATCAAGAATAAACATATGATGGCAGTAAGTATATATGTTAATTCCCGGTATTGCCTATACAGAATGGTGGCAGTCGCACATGCAAATCGCATGTCAATTGCTACGTTAGATAATGGTTGTTAGACGGGTTGTTAGTCGCAACAAACTTATTAAATAACAGTCATCGGTGATTATTTGTTACAACAAACCTTTGACCAGAGTGAATGAGGTGTCACATTTTGAGCTTTATCTTAAGTAATCACATTTAGGGCAACGACATCTTGTGCAATAACTCTTTGGGTAGTAACATTTGGAGCAATGACCAATAAGATAATAGTCTTGAGATAACGTTGTATGAGACATTGAGATATCTGAATATCTTGATCTTAATTAGTGATACCTTGGGCAACAGACGTCACGCCTCAATCTCAAGCTATGACAAAAATTCAAAATAATACTTTTATATTTCGAGTATTTTTGCAAATAATGTTGGATGCTCATGGAAATAATTAGGGTAGTTAGGACTTAGGGTATTACCCAACATGATCTATCTTCTACTCATCTTGAATCTCTTTGCTTCTATGATACTTCTACATGACTCTAATTTTTTTATTCAAATTTTGGCTAGTCGAAAGATGTACTAGGCTTATTATTTTTGAAAAGGGGTTGCTTCCTTAATACAACACAACCTTTTCTTTGATTTCATAACCTCATATTCAGTGCTGAACTGTTTTTGCCTCTCAACTTGAGAAAGGTGGTGCTGGGAAATAATGTTTAGAACCAGGTTGAAGAACATATAGATCAACTCATTATAGAATTTGAATAGAAAAGCCCTAATTTCTTTGGGAAAGGAAAATTACCAACTGACGACATGGTGGGAGTGTCAACTGATTGGTCAGAGTTACAAAATTGTGGAGAATTCGCACATCTTCAACCCCTTATCCTAAGAGGATGGGAATGAACAGTGACAGAAAATTTTAATGAGTATGACATCGCACTGTGTTATATTTGCTATATCAAGTCTATTCTGTTTTTGTTTATGAAATCGTCACAATAGTATGCTTTTTTCTTGGGTTTAGCACACTAGACCTCCTAGGATGTCCAAACTATTCCCATCGGATGGTGTAGAATTAAAGTAAGCAATAAAATGCCTGCTTTTTCATAAATAAACAACAAGCATTGTATTTTGTTTATTTTTGGGAATCTTTTTTTCTTCAAAGGGACTCTAGATTTTTTTTTAAAACAGCATTTTCTTTTTCCAGGATAAGGCTGTGCATGGTGGCATTCACTTCTTTCAGATCCACATTGTATTTGTTGTCATTCTTTGAGCCCCTCAGTATTGCATTTGAGACACTTCTGGTAATGTAAAAAACTGGATGCTTCATCTCTCTTATGGACGCCCTCCTTTCCATAGTGTGCCATTTTGACACATTATCTGCTGTTATTATGGACATGGTTATCTTAGTAGTATATACCTACAAGAACTTGGAAATATTTAACGAACTCTCTTGTTTTTAGTTTATATAAATTAGTCTGTAAATGGAGCCTTGAAATTATAGTAGACTAGAGCATGGGTGCAATAAAAAACTGGAATTGTTTAGCTACATATGTGATGGTTTAAAATATGTAATGTTTATAATGAGTTTTTTAAAGCTATAGCAGCTTGGAACCTAGCTAAGGGAGTTTCAACCATTCTTAAACATCGTAAAATACTGAAAAATGTCAAATTGTTTTCCTGCTTTTTACAGTAAGCTCTTATGAAAATTGCATCATGTGGTAAATAGATTTGTTAGATCTGAATGGGTAAATTGCTGGGTTCCAAGTTTTGGATGCGAGATGTAAGGTGGTTAATTTCGCTCGAAGATCGATGATCGCTCGAAAGTTGAATAAGATTTTAGATTGAATCAAGCTTGACTGGCTTCAAACGAGTCGATTAATGAGCTGTTTTTATGGCTCGAATTTTTTTTTC
>JAEMOT010003655.1:251911-289159 GCA_019297695.1 Apostasia ramifera
TGCTGCGCGCCCCCCTGCTGCACGCCTGCGTTCGACGAGTCACAGTCCCGAGCCCTAATTTTGGGGAAAATTACATCGTGGTCCCTGAATTTTCTGACTCAGGTACGAATTTCAACAAAACCTTTAATCTGGTAAAATCGAATAATCTGGATTTTTCTACTCGCCTGTGATTTGCTCGAACTTGTTTCACCTGTGTGACCCTTCATTATTGAGTGAATTTAAATTGCTGTTGGTTAAATATTTTGAGACTCTCAATCCTATTCCCTGATTCTGATTTATTGAAAACCGGATTGCGCCCTAATCTGAATTGGTAATTTCTCAATTACCTTCGATCTAATTTATTTAAGATTTTAAAAGTAATTGGTTTTTGCGGGCTTAATAAATTTCTCAGTCATCGCAAAATTATCCTATGATATTTCGCATTATTTTGTGAATATTCTGCCTTACAATATTGCTGATCTCTAAACTGCATTATCATTCATCTGTCCCGCATCAGCACTCCTTCAGCTGCGACACCATTTTTGGACCACATGCGCGCTGATGCTTCGATCCGGTCTCTCCGCGGGATCCACGCACATCATTGACCACGTCGCCATTGAACTGCTACAGGAGTGGACTATTGTCGTTCCTCCATTGATTCTACACATGATCCCACCTTAGCCGGGCATGGGAATTCATGATGTCTCTTCTATAAAAGTCCTTCCACAGGCTACTAAGGGGAGGAGGATGAATGCGGAGTTTTGAGTCGACTGCACAAATTGTGTTTTTCATTTGGGCGATTCTGGGCAGGTGGCCACAGATTTAACGCCGGCACAGCAAGGGCTGTTGTTGGTGTTCTGTTGTTGATTTGGTGCAGCGGCTTTAGGTTTGGCTTAGAGCTCGAGTAGGTGGTTGCTGCTGCCATTACTTTAGGGGTTTGAGGTTCTTAGGTTATTAAGCTTCTTATCCTCTTTGTTTTCTATTGATTCTGTGTTTTCCTTATAATTTCCTTTTTGGCTTCTCTTTGTTATCAAAATTTTCCTTCTAAATTTCTTGGATTTTACGAACTTGACTAGTTGCTTTTTATTGTTAAGTAGAACTTTTATTTGAACAAATCCATTGATTTACTGTTATTGGATTTTCAAAGTTTTGGTTCTGAGATTCAAAATAAAACTGAAGTTATATTCTGAAATATTTACACAGAGATGCTCTAGGCTAATTATTCATAGATTTTATGCATGATAACTGATTTTCTTAATAATCTTGATATATTCGTATTGCTTTGCATGAGATTATTGGATTAAATACAACACCCCTAATTTGCTCTGAAAATATCATGAAATATGTATGAAGATGCAAGTTGGTGTAAATAGAGAAAACATTAGCTTGATCTCGTTAATATTGCATTTTATGACAAATTAATTTTCATACGATGTGAGCGTTTAATTACCTAGATATAACATATTTAGGATCTCCAGCATGTTAGAAACCTTTCATTACATATTTACCTAGGCATCAATGTCATTAGGTAGTTTAGGAATCGCATTCGCTATCCTGTGCTGCATCAACTTGGCATCAGAGTTAACCTCATTTAGGTTATATAGGATGCATCATTTTCACTATATCAGCTTAGCATCAGAGCAAGTTAAAGTACTGTTTGCTAGTAGTACACGATCCTTATTCTTGTCATCGTTCTTTGTCATTTTAGAGTTTCTTTTTGCATTGTGAAGAATTTAAAATATGGCATATAGTGATTTTTATTCATCGCATAATAGGTTCAATGGGTATATGCATAATATTTTGGTAGATCTTAGAAGGTTAGATTGTGCTCCTGATATCAATGTAATATCTCTTAAGAAGTCACAAAAAATGTGCGTGCTGATCGTCAACAATATGAGATGATCCTTAAAATGCGTGAACAAGTTGAAGAGATTAGCATCATATTGACATGATTAAAGCCTGTAGGCCTAGGAATAGCCTATAGCGTCCTCCAACACCATCTCGATCTATAGATGACCATCTTCGAACATCTATCGATGAGCTGGTGAGAGTTGTCTTCTTAGATTTTAGTCCATCCCCATTTCACCTTTGTTACAAAGTTGGTACTAAAGCATGTGAGTTGGCCATAAGAGATCAGAGTGAAGATAATGTAGCCGAGATGCATCCTCAAAGTTGCTTGTTACAAAGTTGTGTCTCTTATATTGAGATCCTTTATTACAAAGTTGCTTGTCTCTTATAGCCGAGACGCATCCTTGTCCATACAAGGCCATTAAAGAAGATGGCTCCACCATTCTTATTAGCCAACACTGCCTAGTTCCCATATAGTTAGGGTCTTATTCTGATCAAGTATGATGTGATGTCATACTTATGTGCATTGCACATGTGATTTTGGGTAGGACTTGGATGATGGATTTAGGTGTTACGCACAATGAAAGCAATAACACCTATGCTTTCATATTCTATAGAATAAGGGTCAAACTTAATCCAGCTAAGTTGTGGGAACTTTATGTAAAGATCTAGATAGAATTCTCTAATGTGATCTCACTCTTTAGCTCATTTACATAACTAGAAGGCTTGGAATCTCCTCTTTTAGAAATTGTGGTGATTAATGATCCAGACTCCTTCCACAGAGTTTGATGGCGGTCCATCACTGAGACCCTAGGATCAAAGTCTTGAGCTACCCTCTAAGGTTACTTGTTATGATCATTTTGTTACTAGTGAGGATACCTTACTTTACGATGTCGGTATCTCCACTTATACTGCTCCGTTGCTGAGTTGGACGATCTGAGTCTAGGTGGTTAAATCTTTTAGAGAAACTTTTGATTTATCCTTTCTAGAACCAACTGAATACTCACTTACATTAGAGTCACCTGCTGCTCATATGGATGAGCCTTCTAATAAGGTTGAGATGGAGCTGGATTCTTCGTAGCTAGGCAGATGCAATATGAGGAGTTGGACACTACCCAGTTAAGTAATAAGCAATTGTCTCCCTTCTCTCTGAGCTCACAAACAATTTCAGTAAGATAGCCATAATCGTGATGCACTTTACATCTCAAAGGTGTAGAAGACTAATGATATATCCACCGAGGGATGTACCTACTATCCCGATCCTTGGTATGACATGGATATTTGTGAATCACCAATTATTGAGTTTCCAATAGTCTATAGAATGCTCACTTGCTGAGACACTTACTGACCCGAGTGTTAGTCCTCTGCTAATACAGTAGAGGACTGGGAATTGCTCGTTCCTAATAGCAGTGATGATAGTTCTATGGACTTGGTGTCCTGTAATTCTGTAGTTGAGGCAAAACTCATTGTTGAGTTGCATTATGAATCTTATGTCTACATCTATGTAGATATGCTATCTATGTTGGTTACCCAACTTTTGGGGGTCCTGAGGCAGTTCTCTGATATCGTTGATGTTTTTATCCTTATAGGTGATATAAATACCATCGTTATTAAGCAGAGACTGTTTGTCTTAATTGTGATACATCATAACGAGTCATACACGTGTCTTCCAGTTAGGAGATGTGAATTTTATGGAATTTCAAATTGCCACGAGTACTTCAAAGTAGGGAATCCCTTGACCTCACAGTTTCAGAATGAGAGGATTTGAGTCTCCTTCCATTATCATCAGCACACATAGAAGATAAGGTCGTGCTGAAGTTTGATCAACCACTGATGGCTAGCAATGAAGGCCATCTTGAGTTTGCTTTGTGCTTATCGACTTTCTTACATATATTCGAGACTCACTATTTTACTCGCATATTCGAGACTATCACTATTTGCTTTGTGCTAATTATAGAGAAATTAAATTAATGAGTCATACTTTAAAACTTTGGGAGAGGGTGATCGAACAAAGGTTACGCCATAATATTAAGGTATCTGAGAATTACTTTAGTTTTATGTCAGGTAGATCTACTATAGAAGCCATTCATTTATTAAGAAGTTTAATAGAGAAATTTAAGGAGAATTTGAAAAAAGCTTATGATAAAGTCTCAAGAGAAGTTTAATAGAGAAGTATTTTGGAGAGTTTTAGAAAAGAAAGCGATTTACACTGCTTATATTCAAGTTATTAAAGACATGTATGAAGGAGCTATTACTTGTGTTTGGACACAAGGAGGTTTGACTAAGGATTTTCCTATTACAGTTGAATTACACCAAGGCTCGGTTTTAAGTCCGTATTTTTTTGCTTTGATTATGGAAATTATGACTTGACATATCCAAGATGAAGTGCCTTGGTGTATGCTCTTCGCAGATGATATTGTCCTTGTTGAGAAAACTAAAGAGGGAGCTAAAGCGAAATTAGAGTTTTGGAGGAATGCCCTAGAATCTAAAGGTTTTCATCTCAGTAGATCTAAAACTGAATATATAGAGTGCACATTTAGTTAATAAAGAAATACTTATATTGAAAATGTAACAATTGGTGATCAAATTGTCAAGAAGAGCGAGCGCTTTAGATACCTTGGATCAATCATACAAAATTATGGTGAAATAAATAATGACGTTATTAGCAGGATTCAAGCAGGATGGGTAAAATGGAGAAATGCTTCTGACGTGTTGTGCGATAGAAAATTTTCATCCAGAATCAAGGGTAAATTTTATAAAACTGTAGTAAGACCAGCGATGATATATGATGCTGAATGTTGGCCTGCAAAGAGGAAATATACAAATAAAATAAATGTTGAAGAAATGAGGATGCTAAGGTGGATGTGTGGATATACACGAAAGGTTAAAATGAGAAATAAATATATCTGAAAGAAAGTTGGTGTTGCACTAATTGAGGATAAACTTAGAGAAAGTCGGCTTAGATGGTTGGTCATATAAATCGTAGGCCGATTGAAGCTCCAATTAGAAAAATTGAGTTATTGGATTTTACTCATGTATAAAAAGGAAGAGGGAGACCAAAGAAGACATGACAAGAAACTATAAGGAGTGATCTTAGTTATTTAGACTTAGATAAGAATTTGGTAACTGATAGAGTACAATGGAAATAAAGGAATCATATAGTCGACCCCACCTAGTGGGATTAAGGCTTGGTTGTTGTTGTTGTTGTATGTTCTTTGTTATTTGAAAAAGAGAGAATATTACTATTGGCCACTACTCTGTGCTGTCGATTCCCTAATTGATGGTTTAGCTCATTTAGGGGATTTATTTGATGATGGCTTTCTTTGACTTTTGTATTAAGTGAGTTGTGCTTCTAGAATAGTTCTTGGAAGTTTAGTCGTGTCATAGTTGAGTCATATCCTACTTACTTTCTATTAGTTAGTTTATTAATCTGTTCATTTGTTAATGGCATCTGTTTTTGGCGTGGTTTATTGAGTTTGCATCATCTTTGGCCTATCATATGCATATCTGCGTAAGGTGATTAGGTTCAGTTAACTTTAATTATTCTATTTTTGTAAATTCACATAGAAGAGTAGTGGAGTTTTCTAAGACATTATAATTGTCCTATTTGTTTAGCCAGTTTAAAATTAACTTGCTTAATTTAAATTGACATGTCATATCACACATAAATTTTAATATTAAAAATTAACTATATTTCATATTATACACATAATTTAAAATAAAAAATTAACTTTATGTCACATCCTATATGCATATCAAAATAGTAGCTAATTTATATCATATTCTTTACATATCTCAGTATAAGAACTAATTTTATTTCATATCATTCAAAATTTTTAATTAAAAATAGCTTTATTTAAGTTTAATTTTAGCCTTGTTAAAATTAAAATTTAAGCTTGTTCTATGTAAATTTAGTCAAACTTATTGCAAATAAGATAGAATCACTTAGGGAAATTAGCTCGAATGCATAAGAACTTGAATTATCTGTAACATGGGATCAATCCAATCATCATTGTTTCCAATCTTATTTTATGTTTTGAGCCATTTCTTGATTATATCCGCTCTTCACTGATTTCACTCCACTCTTCTAGCCCCACCATTATCCTTGTTAAATTCTAGAAGCTCTATACTAATGAACTAATGATAGCCTCCTGGGTTGCAGTTGTTTCTCCTTCTGAGTTACCCACTCGACTATCTTAGCGTGCGTTGGATAATATGACATGCATATTACCCACTTTTGATGGAGTTTTGTACAGGTTATACTTCAGTTGAATTAACTCGCTACACTTCAAGACTGATGGTTTCACGAGTTATTGGCTTCATCCTATACTATTTCAAGAGCACTTGCACCAATCTTCGATGGAGTAGAATTTTTTGAAACCTGGGAGATTGATGTAGAGGAATATTCGTCTATTGACCGGCACATCGGCACTGTCTTTGCACCCTAGCAAAGATTGACTTATTATATGATTACTTTTTTTTAGTCAAATGTGTTTTTATTTATTGGAGTTAGTCGGATTGGTTTTGATGGTGGGCATGCCTACTTTGGTGTCCTATATTTTTGAGTTATATTTTAATTTAGGCCAGTTGAATCCAAATTGAACCATTTATGTTGAATTGGGCCAAATCAAACTTAGATTAATCAAATCAAGTTGAGATTGATTTAATTGGGCTCAGTTTTATTGGTTTGAGTTTACTTAAAATCAATTAGGTCTTGTTTGGGTCAAGTTTAATTAGTTTGGGTTTGATTTGGGTTCATGCCAAAATTTATTTGAAATGAGTGGGTTGAATTAGAGTTACTTATGAAGAGCAGAAAAAGGGAGGACTCAGATGGAACTTTACCTTCAAATGAAGCTCTAATTCCCTAACTGATCGGGTCAGCCTTCCTCAGGGCATTCTTGCGAGCTGCGATGCCTACATCGGTGCTCCTTTAATTAGAATGCCATTTTTGAACCACGCTTGCATCGATGCCTCAACCTGATCTCTTTGCAGGCTCCACGCACATCGACAATCACATCACCAGTCAGCCGCTACAGGCAAGACCACATCACCATTCAACCGATGTAGGCATGCACGATCATCGTTCCTTTGCTGATTCCGTGCACGATCGTACCATAATCGGGCATTGGAATCCATGTTCTCTTCTCCTATATAAGTCCTTCCACAGGCCGCTGAGTGGAGGGCATTAATGTTGAGTTTTGAGTCAAGTGCACAGATTGTGTCTCTCTTTCGTTTAGTCGACTCCGGAAAGGTGGCCACACCGGCACAGCAGGGGATGTCGTCGGGGTTCTGTTGCTGATTCAATGCAGGTGACTTCGAGTTTGGCTTGGAGCTCAAGCAGGTGGCTGCAGCTACCATTACTTTAGAGATTTAAGGTTCTTAGGTTATTGGGCTTCTTGTCCTTATTTTTTTCTATCCATCATGTGTTTTCTTTGTAATTTCCTGCTTGGCTTCACCATGTCAACAAAATTTTTCTTTTAAATTTCTTGGATTTTATGAACTTGATTGCTTGCTTTCTATTGTTAAGTAGCAGTTTTATTTGAACAAATCCATTGATTCATTGTTATGGGATCTTCAGAGTTTTGGTTCTGAGTTTTAGAATAAAACTAAAGTTATGTTCTGAAATGTTTTCACTGAGATGCTCTAGGCTAATTATTCATAATTTTTATGCATGATAATTGATTTTCTTTATAATCTTGATATATTCCTATTGATTGGCATGAGATTATTGGATTAAATAGAACAGCCCTAATTTGCTCAAAATATATCAGGAAATATATGTGATCTTGCAAGTTGGTATAACTAGAGAAAACATTAGCTTGATCTCCTGAATTTTGCATTTTATGACATAATTAGTTTTCATGCGATGCGGACATTTAATTACCTAGATATCACTATAAAAAAATTACCTAGATATCACATATTGAGGATCTCCAGCATGTTAGAAATCTTGTATGACACATTTACCTAGGCATCAAGATGTCATTAGGTAGTTTAGGAGTGCCATTCGCTACCTTGTGCTGCATTAGCTTGATATCAGACTTGACCTTATTTAGGTTATATAGGATGCTTCACTTTCTCACTATATCAATGATCATATATAGTTTGAGCTAAGAGGAGTTGTTTGATAGTGCAATCAAAACAAAGTATTAATGTAGCCAACACCATTGAATGGGATAAAGGTTTTAGGGGTGTGCATGAGTCAGTTTGGTTTGTTTTCATACTTATTATGTATCTGACCAAAATCGAGTCGGTTTTGTAGGATCGATATTGGTCTAGAGGGGGTGAATAGACCCAAAATAAATTTTTTTAATAAATTTAAATTTACTAAATAAGCAAATCTATGAGTTAGAATGAGAATAATAGCAGCAATGGTAGCAATATGCGGAAGCAAATAAAAATTGAACAAGAAAATCAACACAAATAATTTAACGTGGTTCGGTTCTCTCCTAAGCCTAGTCCACGGCTGTTAACTAATCAATCAATCTAATGCTAATAATCACTCCTTTTCTCTTAGGCGGAGAAACCTATACAAGAGAAACTATAAATAGCTCCTAGGGCTTTGTACACTATCAAATGTATACCAAATCCTAATCTATTAAAAAAATATGAAAATTCTTCTTCTTTATACAAGAGTTACAAATAGACACAAGAAGGAGAAGAATTTTGTCTCAACTGACCAAGAAAAGCAAGAAAGAGATGAACTCTCTTTCCTTCAAATGATGAGCTTTAGTGTGTGAGGAAGGAAGAAAGAGAGATCTTGAGCACCTTAGCCTTTTATCACCTCCCAAATGTACTTGATCACTTTTTAAGCTTGTGAGTGATTGAGTTGGATAAAAGCTTTAGAGTTGTCAATTTGCCAATAGGAATGGCAAGAAACCAGCCCAATTCCTTAAAGAGGGGAGCCTCCAACGGCTAGAAAAGGTTAGGTCTAGCGGCCTTTGATCGATTAGATGATCGATCAAATCACTAGTCGTTGGAGTCTAACGGCTAGATTTGCCAACTTTGATCGATCAAACCCTCCAGAGATGTCATCTAACAAAGGTTGCTCTGATCGATCAAGCTTAAAGGTCTACTGTCTTTAGTCGATCAAACCAAGCTTGATCAATCAAACTAGGTTCTCTACCTGAAACTGTTATCTTTGATCGATCAAACAGTGGTAAGTTATTTTCTTTGATCAATCAAACATTTTGATCGATCCAGTGATCGATCAAAGGCAGTGGAGCTGCAGTTTACAAAACATTAATGCTCAGCACAATCAAACATTTAATCTTTGACATGGAATAGCAATAAATTACAAGAAAAAGAATAATGATAAAAAATAGAACAAATCTTCTAGCTCCAGTTCATTAAAATATCATGATTGAGTTCATGCTTGAAACAAAGTATTTCATCATGATGACCATCATTTTTTCTTGAAATTGAACACACTTAAACAAAATATATTACTTGTAAACTAACTTATAATAGTTGCTAAACATCAAAACACCATAACAAAGGAGGAACTAATGGGTTCCACTATACGTAGACCCGGATCCGACCCATGCATCTGTATTCCTGATTTAGACTCGTGCCATTGAATTTGGATCGAGTCCAGGTTAGGTTGGGTCTAATAAATAATTTTTAATGTGAGACATAAATTTTCTCTTTTTTAATAAGACTTTAATGTTAAGATATAATACTTAGTTTAATATCCCAAAATGAAATTTCAGAGGTATCCTTTTAGAATCAAATTATAAAGAAATTAAATAAGGTTGATTGATAGAAAATATTTTGGAGTATTGTATTTTACCACTTATATAAATCGAGTTGGTTCAGTTCTACTACATTCGTACATTAGAACCAAAAATCGAACCATATAATTGGTTCTTAATATTTTAAAACTCAGAACTGACGCACCAAACAAATTTAAACCCGACCCAAGTTTACTTATTCGGTTCGGTTTTGGGTCGGTTCTCGATTCTTCTTGTACTAATGTACATTCCTAAAACGCTTAGTTGTTGTTGTCATAAAAATGCAAAGTGTTTGGGAAAATGAAATATAATTTCTTGCTCATATTCTTTATTTTGATATAGCTTTTCTCTACCATTGTTTTTATTCCTAACAAATTTCTGCAAATGGTTATGTTACGGTGTTTTGCCATGTTTGTTGGTTCATGACTAAGAACTTTAATTTATTAAAAAAAGATTAAAAAATTATTTCATATCTCATCCTACACAAACTCCAAGTCTCCAATATTATGCAATCACTTTATTTCATATCCAACACATTTTTTTAATATAACTTAAACATCATACACAATTTTCAAAAAGTTATATAATTTTATAAATTCTTTTTTTGCAATATTTCTTATTTAATACTTCCATAAGGCTTGATTGAAATTTATTCAAATCTTTGATAGCCTCTATCCAAGCTGCTTTTGGCCTGCCACTTTTTTCTTATTTATTTTACAATTACTTTTCTTGCCATCTTTGTGGCAAATTTTTCTTCATCATGCAGTCTAATTCTCCAAAGTTTATTTGTTATTTGTTACATGCATCTGATGACAATCTTACCATTCTCTTGTGATATTCAATCTTTCTAGATAATTTTTTTCTTCACGAATCAAAGGAAAGAAAATTCTTTCCTTTCCTTACTGTCATCTCAATATTCTTATTTTTACTAAACTTAATTTTTATAGTGATTTCTTTATTTATCTCCATTCAATTCCATAATGGTGGCTTCTAAAATGTTTGTAAAAACATATTGTGTTTTAGGCTGTCATGATACATGGATTTCAGTTGATTGATATATGGCATCGACATTCAATTGACAATGGTACAGATTTTTTGGGGTCAACTGACTTATCTAAATCTGCAGCAGGTATGTCAAAGTTGCATTGTGTTCAACCTAAGTGTAACAATATGGCCTATCCTGAAAGTTTTGATATTCATATAAGCCTAACAGAAGCATTTTCATGGAGTATTTTTCCCCTGCAAACGACAAATTACATATGCAAATTGTCCCACTTCTTGTGCAATATCTTATAAAATTACAAAAAGATATCATATGAAATTGGATACAATAAAAAAGTATTAGGCTAATTTGTTTTTAAATAGTTGGAAAGTATCTTTTGATAATCTTAGGTCAATTCTCGAAGGAAAACAAGGAGGTATGCAAAATGTAAATCCAAGCCGTCTTATTCTGGGCTAACAAAAATATTCGCTAGTTTGAAAACCAATCATGAGCAACAAATTATTAAATTTGAAAAAAAGGGAAAAATGATATATGGGAAAGAGCAATGTTATGCTTTTCATAGGCTAACCATAAAAACTTTTCAAGGAATAATGTCTGTTACAAAAAATGTGGACTCACTCTACACTTCTTTCACATGTAAACATCACGTGGCTTTGGGGATTAGTCCGGAAACACAATTTTTGGAAGCTTAGAACTTTCCTTGATATGTCTAAACTATAAAAGGTCTTAGTAAATGAATGTTGGAGGTGTCCTCATCATCAACTTCAAAACTTAAATATCCAATGTGGTTTTAGGACGTGAATTGTGGTGGCTAGTATGAGTGGACCAAGTACTTTTTCCAGTGACTCCCTTTCTGATCTTAGGGCATCCAAGTAGGAAATAGATTTTATAATTAAGGCCTTAATTTTTAATACTTTATATTATATTTGTGAGTTTCAGAATTCCCCTCAAATTTGTCAAACATTTAGGATCTTAAATGGTTATGAGAGATACTAAAAAACTAGTCTTTGCGACTATCATCGTCAGATCCGAATAATTCTACTTTAGATCTTCGACAAGGGCTAGTGACAAAAAGCCTCTCTTGTAAACTCTAAGGAAACAAAATTATACAACAAACATAAACAAGCACACATAGACAATATTTTATGTAAGATAGACAACTATTGGGAGAAAGCCCGCAACTGCCATACACATGAATAAACTCCATTAAAACAATGGATTATATGGCTTTAGTTCTTCCTCAGGGACTCTCTGGGAGATTACAAGTTCTTAACCTAGATTTAGGTGGATAATAGAAAAGAAGACTCACTACGTGATTGATCTTCTTCCTAACAATAGAGTTGGTTGCACTTTCTCTGTTATTGGGAAGGCTTCAAAACTTTGAATGATTGGTCCTCTCATGGGGATCTCATTGATGGTAGTGGATGCACGAACATCATAATGTTGACAGCTTTTCATATAATCCTTTTCTTGCCTTTTATAACAAGGTATTAAGCAACATTCCATTATATAGGAAATTACAAGAATGTCCCTGGTCTGTAGCACTGTTCCACAGGACCACTCCTTTGTAATGGTTTTGCTAGAGCATTAATTCATGAAGATTTCGAAGCACATGATCTATAGTCGAAGTAACTTTACTGCATTATCGGCTTTAGAACCACTTCTTGTAGAACACCTTTCTTCTAGTATCACTTGCAATGAAGAACTTCTTTCTTTGGCTTGCCATCCTTGTTGAAAAATTTGCCATTTCAACAAGAGTTTTTATTTTCTACTTTTAGTGGATATCCCTCTTAAAGACTCCTTCGAGGATAACTTAAACGAGTAATTTCTTCGAATAAAGCAGGTATCTCCTCCTAAAGACTCCTTTGAGGATTACTTGTTCGAGGAATTTCTTCAAAGACATTTCTTCGATTAGCATCTCCACTTGGTGGCTGCTTGAACACGTCAAACATGCTCCTTAGCTCTCATAAGGAGTGATAACTCCAACACGAAGTTCTTATCTGGATTTTTTCTTTTTTACCTTTTGACTCTGATTCTCCTATTCACCTAGGATGGTATTCCTCTACTTTCTTATCAAACTTACGATGCATAATTCTTCTACCCTTGCTTGATTTTATCAAATTTTATAAAACTGAAGTTCTTGAAAAACTAGAACATTTATTTGGCTGCAGGATCACTGGCAGAGTGGAAGGGATTTCTGATCCGAAACTGCGGTTTTCTCCTAGACATGTTGGCTTTAATTATGGCAGTAGGTCATTACTTGATGATATGGTGGCTTCATGGCATGGCATTTCACCTTGTTGATGCAGTTCTTTTTCTGAATCTACGTGTAAATATTTCTGGTTAATGGTTATGCTATGTATTTTCATTACCCTATCTTCTAATCTGTACGCAAGTATTTGAGGAATTGCTCCCAGCCTTCAAAGAGGATGTGGGAGGCTTCAATCTCCTCCAAGAAAATTGTGTTTAGTTTGTGAAAATGATCTTATATGTGTTGTAAAAATAAAACAGGCTATCTTAAGTGCAATGGTGAAGCGGGTGAAGGGATTTATCAAGTTGAGGAAAGCCCTGCATTCGCTTGATGGTGCACTTCCTGATGCTACAAGTGAAGAACTATCTGCATTCAATGATGAATGTGCAATTTGTAGAGTGAGAAATTTCTTTGAAGGCTGAGGGATTATTTCATCTTTTTTACTTTCTTTTGAGTTTAATGGACCGTGTAAATTTCAGGGGCCAATGGCCAGAGCTAAAAAGCTATCTTGCAATCACCTCTTTCATCTTGCTTGCCTAAGATCTTGGTATGACCTGTTTGCTTTTGTACCTTTCTTTTGATACAACATCAAATATAGCATTTAATTTTGATAGATTGTCATGTCATTTGGTGTTTGCGATTATGATGTATTGACTTCTCAATGCACCGGGAAAAATGAGATCTATGAAGCATGGACACTTCAGGAACCACGTCGTGTCCGTGTCGGACACACAGACACTTGGGGACACGTGAGGACACCCGGGGACACCGTGTCGGACGTGGCGTGTCCTAATAAAATAATATAAAAAAATTAAAGGACACTTCTTGGATACGCGAGGACACTTCAGGACACCTTAGGACACTTCTGAGACACTTTTAGGGCCTCGTTTGGTTGAAGTCAATTTTTTTACTCAACACAAATTTCAACTATAAAAATTAACTTTATTTCATATCCAACGCAAATACGAATATTAGAATTGAAAGTTTTGCACAACCATATCCTCACGTATCTGTATCCTACTTTTTTAAAATTTGTCGTACTACTATATTAGTATTGTATCGTATCTGTATTGCCGTATTGTACTCATATTTCATAGATTTTACCCAATATAAGTTAAAATTCTAAGTTATCCAAGTTAAATCAAATTTCTTCCTTATTTGTTGCCCCTTAAGTTTTTCAAAAATGAACCAATCGCAAAAAATTTAGAATTCTAGCTTCACCTTTATTCTTCTTTCATCTTCAACACTGATAGCTCTTACTTTCTCTTATTATCGTGCTCACTGTGATTGTCCTAATAAGCAAAATTGTATTGTCTCTTACTCAAAGTGAACACTAAATTTATATCTCAAATCTTTTTAATATCGACGGCGTTTATTCTCAAATTCTCATCTTGATTTTATGATACTTCAGTACTATTTACAAGTTGTTTATACTTAAAAATTTAAGTTTGTATCATGTTTTATATATTTTTTTTAAGTATGAATTGTTAATTTATTATTGTATTTGGCGTGTCATGCTGTGTCCGTGTCCTATATTTTGGAAAATCACCGTGTCGTCGTGTCGTGTCGTATCCCGTGTCCCCGTCTTGTGTCCGTGCTTCATAGAATGAGATACTGCTGAAATACTAAGTTTGGATTTTGTCACTGTAGTCATGCTTCTCCGTTGAGTCTGCTTATACTTCTGTTCACCGACGTAAACACTTAGTTCTAATAAGTGTAAAACTTCGTTTCCTTTGCAAAGTGTGAACATCTGTTTATGTTTTATTTTATTCATTTATATATATTTTTTTCCAGTGTTCTCAGTGGAAGCAACAACATACAATAAACAAATGGCAAACAAGACCAATTAAGTGTAGAAGAAATAGAAATAGGACATCAAAGCTGTAACGTGAAAATCCCAACAAGAAAACCAAATGAGAGTGAGAGTAAACTTCACTATATCTAAAACAAATACAAAGAGGTATTTCAAGTGAAATGAGCTGGTGTCCAAAGGAGACCTTGACACCCATTCATCATATAGGAAAGATGTTAAAGCTCCAAACAGAATGCTCAAGTTACTATAAATGCTTGAAATACCCCTGTACAATTGTTAGTTGATTCTAAAGGACCTTTATAAAATCCTATTGCCGACCTTTAAGGTCCTATATCGAGTGACCTATCATTGACGTTGAGGAACCTCCTTAAGTTGTCATCAATGACACTTGAGGTCCCATTCATGAGTTAGTCTACTCGAGCTCTACCTTATAAGTGTCATGACACATATCCTAGTATTTGTTAGACATTGTGGTAGTGATGTTGACCTTGTAGTTGGTGTCATGAGTCTTATGTTTCTTGATGATCTTCTATGGCCAAGAACTTGTGGTCACTTGACCTCAAGACCTCGTGGTCACTTGACCTTGAAACCTCGACCATCGATGCCATTTTGATGCCTTTGACACGTCTAGTTTACGGAGTTATAAGTATATTCTTTATTCAAGACATAATCCACCAAATCTCTATTTTGACTTGAATTCTTCTGTCTGTGAAGCTTCTTTTTTATTTTTATTATTCGTGGAGCTTTAATCATGAATGAGATATTGATCAAGTTTAAGTTAAGACTTAACTTGCTCACTAGTTAAGGATTAACTTCTCGTGCATTTAATAACCTCGGCACTAACTCTAGCAGTTATCTCATGTTTACTAACCTCAGCAACAACTTTAGGGAATCCAACCTGTTATTTTGTCTTCTATAAATAGGAGAGAAATGTAACCTTGAAACCTTTAGTAAGGATAGGGCTAAAGGTAGGAAGAAATGTAATCAACTATAATTCTAAGCTAACCAAGAAGCTTGTCTCAGATGTTTGAAAGAACAACTCTATCTCCATCCTTCTCCTACCTCATCTTTTCCACCTCACCCCTATCTCTTAGTCTATTCTCCTTTCTTTGGGTTGGGGTTTTCGTCACTCTCCTTGCGTCCTGGCTAGATGCAGAAGAGAGATACAGATCACATCCCCTCGTCGCCATTAAAGCAACTCAGGAGATCTACAGAACCTCACATTCGCTAGTGCACTTGTACCTCTTGCCATAGACGATAGTTAGAGAAATCAGACTCTCTTCAACTAATGAACATGCCTAATCTCCATCAAATTTTGAACCATTATTATCAAACATTCTGATTCGCATAGTTCCTTTCTTTGCATCTTTATAAGAAGTGTCGTCCATCAGAACAACTCCACCGTGGACTACCTCATATGTGGAGAATCACTACCTTTTAGTAGTCATCTAGAATGAATATGCTAAATCAAGAATTCATTGTGAAGTGGACCTCTGTTCATCATTTATCACAAATAAAATGCTACTTTCATTGCTTTCTTTGATAGCAACACTAGCTTGGCCTAAGCTTTCAGCCTCTTTTTGTGGTGATTCTCGAACAATGCCTTATTCTTTAACTTGAAATAATTCACTCCAAATTTGTAGCAGTTGTAAACTAGATTTTAGTGCTTGTCCATCTGGGAACTAGACTTGTGTTACCCATTTATAGAGCCCTTCTGCTTGCTCTTTCTCATACAAAAAAACCTTCAACCTGAGTTTTTGAAATGGAAGGATGACCAATGTCTTTATCAAGCAAAGTTTTCAATAATAGTAATTAGAGATATCTTCCAATTAAATTGACTCATCCTTACAATATGGAATCTTTGTAGTACTATTTGTGTGTGTGTGTGTAATGTCTTTATCAAGCAAAGTTTTTGATAATAGTAATTAGAGATATCTTCCAATTAAATTGACTCATCCTTACAATATGGAATCTCTGTAGTACTATTTGTGTGTGTGTGTGTGTGACTGGATTTTGGTCTGGGCTTTCTGATTTTGTCTCTCATTCATAGTTGCCAACATCTCGTCCTTGGCCCAGCAAGGCGAAGGCATCATCCAAGTCCAAGTAGAGTAGGTTTTTCTTGCGTCATATTTTGTCATAGTGCAAATCTGGTTGAGTTATCAGTGTGTGTGTGACTGGATTTTGGTCTGGGCTTTCTGATTTTGTCTCTCATTCATAGTTGCAAACATCTCGTCCTTCGCCCAGCAACGCGAAGGCATCATCCAAGTCCAACTAGAGTAGGTTTTTCTTGCATCATATTGTCATAGTGCAAATCTGGTTGAGTTATCTTCTTGATTTCGTACTTGATAGCCAATAAAATCTTATGGTTTTGATGCGAGTTTTTTGATAACATAAGCACCAGAAAACAATAAATAAATTGCAAACAAAACCAATTAAGTAGACAAGAACAAGAAGGAAACACACTAAAGAACTTATGTGTGAACTCCAATTGGTAAATACCACCGCAAAGCGAGAGAGAACTTAGCTATCACAGACAACAAATACAAAAGGAATTACAAATAAGGTGGCATTCAAAGGGAGATAATGACATTCTTTTATATAGAAACGACTCTAGGGTTCTATATAGAACATTCCTCTTACAAAAAATGCCTGAAATACTCTTGTACAATTGTCAGTTGATTCCGTGGAAACTGCTCGATTTTCTACTATCCTCCTCTATGGTCCTACCTTGAAGTAACCGATCATCGACCTTTAAGGAATCTCTTTGTGGTTCTATTGATGATCTTTGAGGTCCCATTCATGATGTAGTTTGCTTGAGCTCTACTTCCGACATCACAATACTTGTCCTCGACCTCTTGTTGATACTTGTAAGTCCTTAGTGCTACGATGTCGACCTCGTTGATGACGTGAGTTTTTTTGACTCCTCGATGATCCTCCATGGTCATGAGCTTGAGGTTACAATTCCTCAACCCTTAATGCCAACTTGACATTTTCGGATCCTTAACCTTAATCAGATGGGCAAGAGGTTAACTAAGTCAAGTATTTCGGTTGAGTCATTTCATTTATTGTTGATTGGATAACTATATTATCTATGCCCTTCATGGTTAATGAATATTATTTGGTGAAGATAGATGAGCACCTTAATTGATTTAAATGCAGTTGTCTGGCATAGCCCTGCTACATTAATGGCAGCTTATAGCTAAGTTCATTAAACTTTGCAGTTTTTGTGATTTAGATTGTTCATTGCTTCTATCTTGGATGCTTTACATTGTTTTAGGCTTTTAGCCGTTTATGTATTTAAGGTTTTCATTTTTTGTTTGTATATGATTTACCTAGAATTTATAAATTAAGCATTTTCCTTCAACGCAAACATCTCAAAATTCTGTTCCATTTAATGCTGTTATTATAGGTCCATGCTTTTTAGCTGTTATTTTCTTTACATTGAATTGATCATCCCTTTAATCTCTCATTCTCTCTATACTGTACTCTCACTTGTTATATTCATTGTACATCTTACTAGGCTGGATCAGGGCTTGACGGAGGTGTATTCTTGTCCTACATGTCGAAGACCTTTGTTTGCTTCAAGTTCTCAGGATCAGGCTAATTCCATCTCTCGGCAATTCCCAAATGATCAAAGCATTGTTGATCAAGTTAGGGGTAACCATCAAAGGATGGCGCCTGCTGGAGCACCAGCATTTCCAAACCAGCAACAGAATGCTTCTGATACAGTGTGGAGGTTGGTTTCTTTGCATCTTGATCCAGATGCCTTTCCCTGAGTTCTCATACTTTGGCCCAACACAGCATAAAATTTAGTTTGCAGTCTTTCTTTATTAAATTTGACTGATTTTCATTCCTGTTTTTCCTTTTTTTCTCCATCTTTTTTGTGATCTTGCATTACATTACTGAATGTAAAAGCTGCAGCCATAGCCCATATAGGCCTTAAAATTTGCATATTTATTTTTCTGAGGGGAAAGTCCTTGTTTGGTTCGGGCCTAAAAAACCCCTAAACCACTCCAAAAATACTTTCATCAATATTTTATATTTATTTCATATCAAACACAAAATTAAATAATAAAAATTAATTTTTATTTCACAACCTTAAAACTTAACTTTATTTCACATTCTACACATACCTCATTAAAAAAAAATTTAACTACATTTCATATCTATTTCAATCTTCAATAATAAAATAACATTTTTTCATATCATAACATTAAAATAATTTTCTCTCTCAACATTAAAATAATTTTCTCTCTCTCTCAAAAAAAAAAAATTAAAATCTTTATAAAACATACTCCAACCAAATTAGGCCACTATCATTAGAAAATAACTAATGACACCGATAAATGATGTTAGACTATATTTTTTGGACAAAATATGTTTGCTAATATGTCCAATTCCTTCTGACTGATATAAGGGAAAATGCTAGTTCCTCATGACCTCTTAAATCTAATTTGATGTTGGTGCCTTTTTATATATTGTGAGCTAGGTTAGGTGATGTAGAGTTAGAAAAGATAAAGCAGAAGAGGAAGAAGAGGAGGAAGGAGAGAGAGAGAGAGAGAGAATTTAATACATCATAAAAGCTGGTCTAGTTACTATTTTTGCTACATGTAATATTTTCATCAGAGGTTGTCTAGCTTATTGGTAAACTAGTCTAGCTATTACAACAAGCAAAGTCAGATTGGCACCAATGGATCTTTCAAGTTCTTGCCTTAAATTTTGATTGAGCTTGGCTTGGGGTTGGTCTTGCTTACTTCAAAATGATGCTCTTACCATAACATATAAACATACTTATTGTTTCTTCTATAGTAACATTCAAGTCATATAACTAAGATCGTCCTAAGAAGATACATGCCATTTATTGGTAGAACATCACAATAAGTAAAGGCCTAATAATCGCCTATCTTAATGGCTTTAAACATCATTAAGTTATGAGTAAGGTGGTTTTATTTCACCAGGAATCCTTGAAAGGTGAAGGGTGAGATTCTGCCTTTAAATTCAATCTGTTAATAACACCCTTAACTACTATATTCATGATACTACCACAATCAATTGTAAGTTTACATGACCCTCCATTATAATGGACGAATGTATGAAAATCATTAGTTCTCTTCCACTCTATCTATTTTGGTTGTGGACAAGAAACATCTAACAATGGAAATATGATCATGCTCTGGCTCAACCTCACATTCTAATTTAGCCTCATTCTTGTAATATTCGACTGGCTTAACTACTAGATCTTTTGAGTCAGTGGAATCACTAGGGTCATCTTGATCTAGAACTAAGGTTCTTTTGAGGGTTGCAAAGGGTTATGACCTCTAGTGTGATAGTGATGGCATTGAATGGAGGGGTTACTCGCTCACATATTAGTAGAACTTGTAGATATTGATCCTTTCGGACGAGGTGGATATGGGAGAAACTAACTCTATGTTTGTGAGGATTGAGAAGTGCTTCAAGTCTGAGAACTTGGTGCTGACAACATATCATTAGGTTTAGTGGGCTTATAGTTGTTGACTTGTTGTTAGAACCTATGTGGCGTAGAATCCTTAGAATATCTCTCAATGTATAAGGCTTTATGGAGTATTTTTTCGAGAGAATCAAGCATATATACTTTGACCTCCCTCCTAATATAATTCCTAAGGTTGGAAATTAATCTCCCAAGTATATGTCGTGGATCCTCAATGAGGCCTACTAGTAACATAAACTCATCGAATTTCTCAACATACTGGGTCATAGTGGTGGTCTTCCTAAGGGTGTGGAGCTAATATAAAGCTGGTCCCTATAGTAGTTGGGGAGATATTTCTCTTAAGTTTAGCTTTCATAACTGCCCATTACATGATCGGTGGTTCTGTAGATGCTTAGCTCTCTACTCAACTGTATACCTATTCAAAGCAATCCTCTAAATTTTTGTTAAGCCAATCAATAAAAGGCATTTGGATTTAATTTTCCCTCAAACAAGTCGGCATCTAACTTGACCCTTCTATAAACGTCATTAAACTTGAGTTGAGGGGCTCCATGTTACTGACATGGTTTATTTAGAAATTATTGGTTTTACCTTGAAGACTATATGTCGTGGCCTAATTGGTGAGTGTGTTTCATGAAAATCGTGAATGAACTCATCCCCAACTCTACCCTCATGGTGAGTCAGGACATTTCTATAAATGGACCTATGCGCAGCATTAGGTTTAATGGATGGACCAAGCAGTGTCGGAAGGAGACCTTGGACTGATCTAATCAACAAGTTCTTGAGATCTTGTGTGTGATTCAATTTAATTTTATCATTAATAGGCTGCTAACCTAAGAGTTTCAAAACCTGTTCAAATTATTGCTATAATTGATTAAAAGTTTCGTTAATATTATCCATTAAGGTTGCACATCATCTTTGAATGTGTTTAGGTCCAAAGAATGTTCTCTGAAGTCACAGTTAATAATGTATTTGGAGATAGCGGTTCAAATTCATGTGTATTGGTCATGATGGGGTACAGAAAAGGGGGTGAAATATAACAAATTGCCATAGAAAATATCAAAAAAAGTTATTGTGATTGTCAAAGTAAATATTAAGATTATAACTGATTAGATGTAAATGTCTCGAGTTGCAACAGAAAAGCAGATATGTGGATGCGTGCAAAGGGCGTAAATATGATAATAATATTTTTATTAACTTGGATTAAAGCAAAATTGCTGGGGAGCTAAGCAAACAAATATAAACCAAGTTTTTAAAGGAGGAAATTACTTACAAAGCGAAATTTATACTTTTTTCTGGTCTTGTACCATGCATGAATTTAGTGTAAAAGATTGTCCTCACGATTCCTTCACAAAGAATGGGCTTACTGCTAATTACGATACATATGCTCGAGTGTGAATAACTCATCTGAATAGGAACACTTGGTCTGAACCGAATAAAAGGAATAAGCTTGACGTTGATCCAGATGACTAAGGCTTTTAACTTGGCTCAAAGATTGATCGAAAGTTGAATTAAATTTTGCATCGAATCGAGATTGCCGACTAATAAGCTATTTTTATGGCTTGATATTTTAATAAATCTAACATTGAGTCGACATATAATCAAATCGAGTCTATTAGAAATCAGATCATTTTTAAAAAGAAAAAATTATGTATATACAATTTGATTCATTATGTACTTTTTTCACAGTAGTCTAGTTGATGGTTAACTTACAATTTTCTTCGTGATCTTTATTCAAGTTTTATTAATTGTAAATTTTTTGTTTTTATTTCTAGCAATTAAATCAACATTGATGGCCTTGATTTAAGATGACTGTGTGGATGAATTCATTTATAGCTAAAACTTTTGATTGAAAGATCAAAAATATTTCAAAAGTCAGATTGACTTTGGCTCGAATTGAACTTGAATCAATAACAAATGAGCCAGGTCTAGCTCAGATCGAACTATTCTTTTTCATATTTTGGATCGAATTAAGATTGAATTAAAAAAATTTAATTTAATCTTGAACCTAAATTAGATTGTTAACAGCCCTACAGATGACTCGATCTAAACAAGTGAGCTCTTCAAGGCAAGTGAACAGTGCGAGCATGTAATGGCTAGGACCTTACAAGGGTTTGGTGAGCTTGAACCTGGTTCATATTATATATCTTAATTTAATTTGTACGTTTTTTGCCTAGAGTATTTGAATTTAAAATCACATAAATTGACGTCTAGCTCTCCATCGAAAGAACACGAGGGGTGTTTCTTGAAATATCTTAAAATGATGAATTAATTTGAGGATTTCATTGGGTATGATGCATATGAAAGACTAT
This sequence comes from Apostasia ramifera, assembly GCA_019297695.1. Taxonomy (NCBI): domain Eukaryota; kingdom Viridiplantae; phylum Streptophyta; class Magnoliopsida; order Asparagales; family Orchidaceae; genus Apostasia; species Apostasia ramifera. The sequence continues at coordinate 274,315 of JAEMOT010003655.1, forward strand.
GATATAAATGCAAATGCGCTTGTGAAATGTAGAAGAATCGTGATGGTGTTATACCAACTTTTCATGCTTGTTTGCTTAAAGCATTGAACATTAGTGCTTAAGATTATCAATGATTGAAGTAATTTTTTTTTCTACTCTTTATTTTAGTGAATTTTTTATCTTTTTGATCTTATTTGTTGTAATGTTGTGTGGCTTTATTATAGGGGAGTTGGGCTTGGTTCAAATTGGGTCACCCCCTGGACAAGCTCGAGAATGGATGGTGCAGGTACATCAACAGCTATTCGATCTGTCGGGCTGACTGGCATGCAGATGATGATGAGACAGTTAGCTTCGGTTGGTGAAAACTACCCTCGTGGTTCTGTGGAAGCTTCATCCTGGAACTTATGGCCAAGCTATGATGGGAGTGCTACTTCCTCCCTAACTCACCCTTCTCCGCGCAACTTTAATAGGAATATGGGCGGTGTTCGGCACATGAACTTGCCTCCTCCTCCTCCAAACCTGCTATCCATGGTCGATAGAATTCGTGAGGTTTTACCGCACATCCCTGATGAACTAATTATTCAGGTAATATTTTTTTAAGGTTTATTACTCATAGGCCTTTGTAGTATGGGGCTTATTTCACATTTATCCTCCTTTTTGAATGGTTTCATTAAGAATTTGTATTTGATTTTCATTTATTTTTATCACTAATAATATTTCATACATTTATCTTTTATTTTCTATCTTCTTCTCTTACCTCCTCTTTTGCTCTTCTTCTGTTCTTTTTTTCTTATTTACGTAGTGTTAGTACGAGGCATTGTGGATTGACTTAACAGATCAAATTTATGATTTCATCAACTCGGACAGCTTGAGATAAATCTAAAAACTTGAACCTACATGACAAAATAAATTTAAAATGATTCAAAAAAAACACAGATTTATGTAAAGTATCCCCAATACTTTCGAAATCTCCTTAATTTAAACTAGATGTTCTCTCTTCTGATTCATCTTGCCGAGCATTGATTCCGAGCTTTCCAACCTGTCCCAGGATTTACTGCGGACGAACAACATCAACATTACAGTGAACAATCTTCTTGTGATGCAATAGTGGAAGGCAACAAAGCCGGGTATATATTCTGCTAGTATATATTGTTTTATATTTAGGAGCACTTGAGATATAAGAGGGTTTGATTGTTGTTAATTTATAGGGCCTTTGGCCATGCACAAATAGTTTGGCTTTTCATACCTTTTGATATTGCAGAACTGAAGATGAATGAATGTTTGTTACAAGGCCAGTTTTAAGTATTTGCACGCAAAATCTTCAATGTCAATCTGATGCGTGTAATACTTGAGCTGATTTTTGTTTAGTGATCTGCTGCTGTCACTTTTTAATTGTTCTCATTACTTTCACATAACAATTCAACAACGGAACTGCTATTGTGTGCTTACAATGATTTCCTCTTATGCTTTGTAATCTCATCAGTGGTTCTAAATTTTGAATTTAAAATTTTATTTGGCAATAATATCATATAGATAATTTTTTTTTTGTTACTTAATAATTTTTAATTAATATATGGTGCTGAATGCTGACCTACAAAGAGAAAACATGTAAATAAAATAAATATTGCAGAAATGAGGAAAGAAAGTTGGCTTAGATGGCTTGGACATATAAATCGTAGGTCGATTGAAGCTCCAATTAGAAAAATTAAGTTATTGGATTTTGCTCATGTACAGAGAGGAAGAGGGAGATCAAAGAAGATATGGCAAGAAACTATTAGAAGAGATTTTAGTTATTTAGACTTAGATAAGAATTTGGTAATTGATAAGGCGTAATGGAAACAAAGGATTTATGTAGCCGATCCCACTTAGTTGAATTAAGGCTTGGTTGTTGTCGTTGTAATAATTTTTAATTGAATTTAAAATTTAAGGTCATTTATTGGGAATGTGTAGTATTACTCTTGCGCATGTACTCAATGTTTTTCAAATTTATAAGTTAGGCCTTCCAGATTAAAGTGTCAGCATTAATGTTAGGTCCAACATGATGTTAAATATACTTGATTTTTGTGTGTGAAATTTGTATTTTTACTATTTGTGCACAGTTAATTGGTCTATGCTATGATAGCATGGGTCCCATGTGCAGAAATGCATAGTGATGGAGTGTATCATGGTATATTTTTGCACATTTTCTTCTTTTTTATTGAATTGTATTTGAATATAAAAAAGGGCCAATTTCTTTTATTTTTGGGTGAGATTGATTTTTTCGTAATAGAATACAATATGGGGTGGAAATGTGCTATAAAGAAGTGACATATTAGAATGCAAAAGAATTTTTATGTCAAATTTTTTGGTATTCTATTGTACTTGAATATGAAAAAATGAGTTTCTGTGAATTGTTTGGTTGTGGAGTGTTTCTCTCATTTAAGCAAAAAAATATTTTAAAGTTAATTAAATGCAATGTATTTAAATTTTTATTTATAATTTCATATGTTAAATTATATACTGAACAAGATGAAAATATTAGAATTTGTTATTGATATTTAATATATTTTTTGTATTTGAATAGCTTTTTCATATTGACGTATAATTGAATGCAAAAAAAATTTATGTAGAAACACCTCTTTCATATTTCAAATGCACACATAATTTTTTTACATTTAAATTGCATTTGATACGTTAGTGTTTTAGGAAAAAAAAATTATGTAGAAATTTAAATTATATTTAAATACATGATGTTTAGGACTATTTTGTGTTTCCTTTTTTGTTAATGATATTATTTTCACAAAAATTGTACGGATATAAGTGCTGTATGATATTCTTTTTCTAAGCAAAAGTTTTTTTTTATCAATTTATTCTTAAATTTCTCTCTCTCTAGCTCTCTACTTTGCTACATGTCAGCCACCAAATATCACTGTCATCATTCACATCGACTATTGCCGCCTCGTCGTTATCCTTTATAAATGTCTTAGATGGTGGCTTTCATCCTAATGCAAGCACATTCTTTCTTGTGAATGGTGCTCTCTCTTCAACCTTTGGGAGAGAGAGAAAAAAAAAAGAGAAATAAATTAGGGTGGAATTTAAGTGCAATTTATCTTAAAATTTGATATGAGATTGACAAATGACTCACCAAGTAAAATCTGACAAAATATATTAAAAGGATGAAAGCAAATTAAACAATATATATATATATATATAGAGAGAGAGAGAGAGAGAATTTAGAACGCAATCTTTTTTTATTTTTTTTTTGAAATTGTAATCTATTGTTTAAATTCAGATATGAAGAAGCCAATTAAAGATTCCTGTTAATTTCTGTAAACATAAAATTACTGCAAATTATGGGGACCGATCAGACATTTAACCCGCGGATATCTGTTGAACAGAGCACCGCGAAGGCCGTGGAAGCCATGGATTCCCTCCGGGAGTTGGAGCGGATCCAGATCCGTAATCTCCAGCGAATCGCTGAGCTAGAGCACTTCTGCCAAGCCCTGTCCTCCTTCTCCAACCCTTCCCGTGAAGACGGCGGCGGCGATGGCAGCTCCGTCGCCGCCGGCGATACCACGGAGTCCCGCCTCTCGGCCATTCTTAGATCCACGGGCGTCAGCAAGTTCACATTTAGAAGGGTTTCCGCAGATTACTACGACAGATCACTGGAGGAAAGGAAGGAGATCCTCGGTGCTCCTTCCGTGCATCACCTCTGCAAATGCATTGTCATGGTAAGCGTTCCTGTTTCTCCTTTTGGCATTTCGTCGAGCAGTTGTCGTGCGTTGCAATTAGCCCGTTTCTCAGTATTTTGTTTTATATTACAATGGTTTAAGAATAAAATTTGTTCTTATTTTAAGCCTCAGTATAGAATCAAGCATGTTTTGAGTGTCAGTAAACTGATGAATTTGATCATTTGATTTTGTTGGAAATTTCTACTGAACCTCATTTCATCGATCTGTTTTATGAATCTTTGACGCATTTAACGCAATGAGATGCACGATAAATGCATCCAGTTATGCTGACAATTAGGAAATAGACTGGTGTATCACGTTTCTTTTGCCATTGCAGTGCTTTGGCACTCTTCAGTCTAGTTCCCTTTTTGGCCTTACCTACTAACAGAAAGAAAATTTTGAGCTCCTTATCAGTAGTTTATCCCAAGTTCTGATGCGTGTGCGTACATAGACACGCATGTATGTGTGTGCATACTTGTTGGGGGTAATGCCGCTGTGGACATGGGGCATGGGGCTACGTTCGCGGGCGTGGGTGTGGACGTTGTGGATGTGGGAAAATGGGCGTGGTGGTGGGGCCGGGGTGNTTATCTGATAAACCATGCTTTTATTAAGAAATTTTTGTGGCAAATAGGACGTGAAGTTTGTAAATTTTAGTTTTTAAATTTTTTGTTACAAAGCTAATGTGGTTATATTATAAATGAAAAAGTTTTAAGTACACGATCTTGTAGAAATGTGACATGATTCAATTATTAATTTGGGGGAAAAATTTAAAGGAGCATGAGCTTTTCGCTTATTGAAATTGTTCTTCATGGTAAATATTGTAGGAAACATGGCTTTGATTGTCTTGCTCTCCATCCTTATTATTGCTTTTAAAAAAAGATACTTGAATATATTAAAGTTACTCTTTTTTGTGTGCATCTTCATTGAATATATGTAGTATGTATTGTAATAATAATAAATTACTAGGTAAGTTACATCTAGGCTCCTGAGTTTATGGCATAATTACATAGGTTAATGATTTTAAAAATTTAGCATCTAGATCCTAAGTAACATATAATACATCAATTAGATTCTTTTCTCTAATTTTTATTATTAAACTTTTTTAAAATACCACCCTTTCCTCTTCTCTTCCCCTTTCGTCATCTCCCTCTCTCTCCTCTCTCTTCTCTCTCTCTTTCTCTCTCCTCCCTTTCTCCTGCTCTTGTGAGGAATATGGCAGAGGGCGAGATGATCGAAGGGGAAGAGAGAGAGAGAGAGAGAGAGAAGAGAGGGAAGGGTAAAAATAATATTTTAAATTATTTTAATAATAAAAAATTAAAAAAATAACTTAATTGATGTACTATATATCACTCAGGATATAGATGTTAAAAATTTAAAATCATAGATTTATGTGATATTATACCATAAACTTTGAGACTTGGATGTCATTTTACTTAAATATGTCAAAATTAAAGTTACTCTTTTTTGTGTGCATCTTCATTGAATATGTGCAGTATGTTTTGTAACAATAATAAATTATATCTATACCATAACCTACTAGCTTAAGCTTTTAGGTCAGTTGGTATCTAAAAATTTAACATAATATCAGAGCCTAAGGTCTCATGTTCGAGCCATGGTTGCCCCCAATTATATCTAGCATAAGATTGGAAAAGAAAGAGACAAACTTATTATATATATATATATATATATATATATATATAGTTTACTTGAAAGGTGATTTTAGAACATGGTATTTATCTCCTAGTGCTTATTCTGAAATTGTACTTCATTAGATGAAGGTTCTGGAGACCTTCCTTCTGTTATTTTGCTTGTGATTCTTGCCTTATAATTGTGGACAGAGGTCATTTACTTATTCAAATATCTTATGGAATACTCATTTTTTGTGATTATTGATGGCTTTAGCACTAAACCATTGCGTGATGTGTAAATGATATGTTGTAAGTTCTTATAATTCTAGATTTTTCCTTCTTCAGATATATGTTTTTTCTAGCACGAATTTCTGCATTTGCTGGTAAAAGTGATGTTGTTCATGATATGATTTACTTTTACGTGATGATACCAATTTAGCATGAATTCAGCGTTTTGTCTTCATAAGTATCATTATCTCAGTCTCTCAGGGATTACAAATACCAAACATTTCTAGCACTATTAATAATTATTTTCAGTGTTACTCTATTTTTATGCTAGTAATTTCAAATTACATATCTTCTTGATTCCTCAATTGCCATTTTCATTGTCACTACAACTGCCACTCATTGCCAATGAACATATCCTGTGACTCACATTTTTGGTTGTATCCGTTACATATTTATGTTCTTTTTGTTATTCTTTGCTAAATATTGTGGTTGATACTGATTCAAGGATGATTATTTTTCTTTTATTCCAGGTTAATACTCAAGCTTCAACAAATGTCACCAACTGCAGGGACCGCAACAATTCCAAGTACTATATTGTTGTAGTGCAGGCATTCCCTTTCTCTACCCAATGTGCTTGCTTTCTGTAGCTTTTCACCAAATTCTTATGGAAATTCTTTTGTTTTACAGTATATAGCTCGACTAAATGCTGAGAACATCAAGAATTTTCTTTATGCACTGAACAACCAGAAGATACCAAAGAAGAGATTCAATAGTGTGTTTACTTTCCAAGCTTTTCTACTTCATGGGAGTGATTTGTTGCTTTATATATGCTATTTTGTTTAAGATTTTTCTGCAATATAGTTTTCTTTCACATTCTGTTTTAGTTTGTTTGCCTTCAATGATTTGTCTTGAATATAGGATCTCTTTGATTGACTTCTACAATGCCATGTAAGTTGAGCTGCTAGCTTGTAACCTACAACAACAACAACAACTAAGCATTTATCTTACTAAGTGGGATTGGCTTAATGTATTTTTTGTTTTCATTGCACTCTATCAAATAACAAATCCTTATTTAGTTTCAAGTGTATAAGATCATTTTTTATAGTTTTTTGTCATATCTTTTTTGATTTTCCCTTTTCACTTTTTACATGGACAAAATCTAATAATCTAACTTTTCTTACTAGAGCTTTTATCGACCTACGATTTATATATCTAAATTATCTAAGTCGACTCTCTCTGAGCTTATTCTCAAGTGAGGTTACTCTAACTGTCTTATAAATATATTTATTTCTCATTTTATCTCATCGCATATACCCACTCATCCACCTGAGCATTCTCGTTTTTGTGACATTTATCTTATGTGTGTTTTTTTTTGTAGGCCAGCATTCGGCACCATATAAATACTATTGGTTTTACACCATCATTTTGAATGATTGATACGCTTACTCTTTCTGATAATTTGATCAATTGTTACAATTTCAATACAGATACTTCTTCCTTGATTAAATGTGTATTCTATATATTCAATTTTTGATCTATCAGGACGGAAACCTTATACTCTAAAATATCCTTTTATAACTCAAATTTTACTTTAGCCCCTCTTTAGTCTTATCCATAAGAGAAATATTATCTGCAAAAAATATACTCCAAGTCACCTCATCTTAAATGTGTTTAGTCGGGATTTTCATAGCTAATGCAAAGAGATAACTGACTTAAAGCTGAGTCTTGGTGTAATACAATTTTAATAGAAAAAATCTTAGTTAATTTATAATCCAACTATAATAAAAAAATTCTTATTTAAACCCCCTTGTTAACACAAGTTATAGCTCCTTTATATATGTTTTAATAACTTGAATATATGTATTGTAAACTCTTTTCTTTTTTAAAAATTTCTTGAGCATTTCTCTTAGGAATTTATCATAAGTTTTCTCTAAATCAATGAAAATCAAATGTAGATCTTCTTTTGTCTTTCTAAGCATCTATATTAAACCTTTCAATAAATAAATAACTTTTAGTAGATCTGCTTGGTGTAAAATCAAACTAATTTTGTGATACCCAATTATTACGATGTAATTTATTCGATTACTCTCTCTTAAAATTTTAAAGTGTGGCTCATTAATTTAATTCCTCTATGCTAGCTTGTAACCTAAAAAATATTAATTACCTTGCGATTATCATGATTCTTTAGAGAACAATTGTCTTATTGAAGATTTTCTGCATCATGTATTACACGTTTGCCTGCCATTAAAATTTTTAAAAACTGACATGACATGTGTTGAGAAAGGCTCTTCTTGATAAGGCTTATGTCTCATAGGTGTGGAGAGCATTCTGTTGAATTCAGTTGTCTTTGTCCATGTTAAACAAGTTATGTTTCAGCATGACTTTGGACTTGAAATCTTTTTCAGATCAATGTGAACTATTTATGTTGGGTGGGTGGTAGGAAAGATATGCTATCCCTTCTATGTTGTCATCATATATATTTTCGATTGATTTTTTGCTTGCTGCTTTAGATTCATCGTGATTTTCAAATTGATTACTCTCTGTATGCTACGTGGAAATCATGAACATTTACATTACAAAGTAGCTTGTCTCTTTCTGTAGTCTTGTAGCTTATTGCTATTTTTTTGGTGTAGTGAGACTTGCACCTGAAGAGGAGTCGGTAGAACTTACTGGATTTGTGCACAATGCTGTGACATGTGTAGGCATGAAAACAGATATACCGGTACTTTAAATGTCACCATTTGCTTCCTTTTTGGTGAACTAAAGTATTCATGTTTCTTTACACAAATTCAGAAATTATTTGTTTGCTGAATTTGATCATTGCCAGGTGTGCCTTTCTGGCTACGTTTACTTGTTTAAACCTGTACTTTGTGAAATTGGATGAATTAAGATACTTAAAAGGTCCAATACCAAAGAAAATAATGATGATAAACTGTTTTATAACTACTAGCATTGCAACAATCAGAAATGATAAGAAAAGCTAGAAATACACTTTTTCGTGATTTTAATCTCATTTTCCTCTCGACACTACCCGTACCCTGCTTTTGTGTGTTTTCTGTTGTGAGCTTCCTTCCTACTTCATTGATTGCTCTGTAATTTTAATTCCGATGATATTTGGTTTCTCAAGTTACACTAACAGGAGGCATTCTCTCTCTCTCTCTCTCTCTCTCTCTCTCTCTCTCTCCTTTTTTTGTTAGTAACAACCTTTTTTTGTTAGTTTTGCTTCTCAGCCTCTGCCTTTTAGTTCACTTTAAAATCTGTGCTCTTGACATTCTATTGCATGTTGACATTGCTTTATTTTCTGTCTATGAATAACTCAAAAAAAGTTACTAAATATTTAGTTGATGGTGATGAGGTGTGTAGAGCAGCTAGAGCTTGGGTCTTCTTAATAAATTTGGTGTTATTCTTGTTCTCATTTTCTTCTTTAGTATTTGCATCGAGGTTTTCGCACAATTGCTGTGTTTTTTGATCTGGATCTGGGTTTCTACATTGCATTGTGGGGAATCAATCTTGTGTGGTGATGTTGTAGTAGGCATGTGATTCTCCAACATGTAAAAAAGCAAAGATTATCCTTTTTGTGCGGTTGATTGGAATAATGTGAGCAAGTGATGGATGTTGCAAAGATGAAGATTGATTGATTTGATGGTTAAGGACTTTGGGTTTTGGAAGATTTAGGTTGAGAATCTATTTTACCAAGAGTTACATCAACTCTTGTCAGTGGAGAAGTTGGAAACTATGAAACAATAAATATGTGATCATTTAGATCGATGGCCATTAGGGTTTTTTTTTTTTTTTGGGTCGATGGCCATTAGGGTTAATCAAGCTTACATTGGTGAGGAACGTTGCTTCCAACATTGCCAGTGAGAAGATGACCGCAAGTTTCATGAAAGCTTTGTGCATCTTGTACTAGAAGCTTTCGACATTAAATAAAATGTATCTAACACTTTTTCTAGCCATCTGAAGATAGCTAATGGAATTTCTGTGGCAGATCACATCAATGAGTTTGATGTTATATTACTTAGTTGAGTTTGATGGATATAGATTCAATAATGAGGTGAAGGCTTTTATTTTTTTTCATTTTTCCTACCAGAGAGCTGGAGTGCAACTGTTACAGCTCCAAATAGTTCTTCTGGACAAAAAAAAATTGAAGCTTCAAGAGGTTTGTGATTTAATTATTAGCGAGGATATTCGTATTAGGGAATCTGGAGAATATTTGAGAACTGAAATTGCATATAGATGGAAATACAGGTAGAAGCCTTTGAAGGGTTTAGAGCAGCAAATCCAAGTCGAAGGGAAAGAGCAAGTTGAAACCACCTAACGAAGGCCCTTTGAGAAGAGATTGCAAAACCCAAAGAAAAATAGATGCTAGACTTAGGAATGTGACAAGTTTATAAATGCAGCTATTAAAGATGATTTGTAGAAGGTTTTGGTGTTAAGCGCGAATAGTCCTATTGATTCTTCAATTTTAGACTAAGGTGCATCATTTTATTCAACCCCATGCTAAGAACTGTAAATCATTTTACTATTGAAAAATTTGAGAAAGGTTCTCTTGCAAATGTTGAACTTTTAGAAGTTGCAAGAAAATGTGATGTGCAAATTAGGATAGCAAATTGATATCTTTGGAAGTTGCATGACTCGAGGTACATTCTTGGACTATAAAGAAATTTGATTTCTATTGATCAGTTAAATAGCACAGGCTATAGAACTATATTTGGGATAGTTTTTGGAGGATAGTTGAAAGTGCTATGGCTGTGGCTAGAGGGGCCAAATGCGATACACTTTATGTGAACTATAGAAATAAAGATACTGTTGATAATACCGACACAGATGCGAACTCAAATTGTGGCATTACAGATACAACCATATGACTAAGAAAAAAATAAAAGTGATAGCATCGAGAGATTACCTACTCAAGTTTAAATTTGTGGATATAGGTTTTTGCAAGGAATGTGTTCTGGGAAGGCAGAAGAGAGTTAGCTTCGCTTGAACGAGAAGGGAACCACATGCTGGCAAGTTAGAGTTGATGCATATATAGATGTTTGGGGGTTTGTGCCAGTACATTCTCTTGGTGGATCTCGATTTTTTTGTTACTTTGTGGATTTCATTGATGACTCTACTCGGAAGTTATGTGCTTATTTATTGAAGAATAAATCTAATGTATTTCTCAATTTTATAAAGTGGAAGGCCAGAGTAGAAAATGAAAGTAGTTTGAATATTAAGTGTCTCAAGTCAGACAATAGTGACAAGTATAATAGCAAGAAGTTCAAAGATTTCTATGTGAGAATGACATCAAGATGATTAGAACAATATTGGATGCACCACATAATAGTCGAGTCGCAAAATAAACTTGCTAGAAGTATGAAACTCCAATGCAAAGTTTTCTTATGGGGTTAGCACAACAATATATTTGCTTAATGAAGGACCTTCAGTTCCACTGGTTCTTAAATTGATAGAAGAGTTGTGGATGGGAAAACAGGTATATTTCTCATTTGAAAGTTCTATTATATTTTAGATGTATATATTGACATATAGAGGAGAGCAAGCTAGATGCCAAAACTGTGAAGTGTCATTTCACTGGCTATAATCAATATAGTTACAGATTCTAGGATGAATCGAGCAAGAAGATTATCAGGAGTAATGATGTCACATTTGATAAGAGCACCTTGTACAAGTTTGAGCTAAAATGTAGTGGTACACCAAAGGGAACAAGTGAGATTGAGTTTTGAAGGACTTGAACCTATTATTATTGATTCTGATGATGTATCTGGAGCGGTAATGACTCTCTTATGCTTACTTTAAAGAGATCAAGTAGAACTTCTAAGTCAATTCAATGTTATTCCCCACCCTTTATTTATTGTCGTATCAATGAAGTGAAGCAGATGGAAAATTTCGTTCAAGGACAGTCAGGCTTGTCGGCAATGAAAGATGAGTTTGATTCTCTGATGAAGAACAAAACTTTGGGGTTGTCTCTGTTACCAAATGGGAAAGTGTTCTGTAAAAAAGTTGGCATACAAAATCAAGGAAGAAGTCGATAGGAAGAAGTTGAATGAATGATCTATGGTAAAAGGCTTCTAACAGAAGAAATTTATTTGACTATACTAAGATATTTTCACTCATTGTTAAGTTAAATATCATCAGAGATATATTGAGTATTGTTGGTGTGAAAAATTTGTACTTTACTGTTGGATGTAAAAATTGCATTTCTCCATAGCGATTTGGAGGAAGACATCTTCATGGTACATTTTCGGCGTTGGCAATAAAAACCTTGTGTGCAGAATGAAAAAGAGCTTGCATGATCTCAAGTTGATTTGAAGGTGGTAGTAGAAGAAGTTTGACACATTTATGTTTAATAAAAATTTCACTCGCTCTGAAACAGTTCATTGTTGCTATTTCAAGGCTCTTGGTGATTGCTATGTTCTATTACTACATGCGGATGACATGCTTATTGCTAGTGTGAGCATGAGGGCGATTTGCAGTGTTATATACCGGCTCAATTTGAAATTCTAGATTTTTCGGGATGCAATTGGCAAGTGATATATCTGAGGGAACTCTCAAATTATCTCAGAAAAAGTACATTCAGAAAGTACTAATGTTATTTAGAGTTAAGGGTGCTAAACACGAGAATACTCTCTTAGGAGGTCATTTCATATTGATGAAGGAACAATTATCAAAAACTAATAAGCGGGAACACATGATGAAAGTACCGTATGAATTAGCATTTAGTAGCCCTATGCCATGGAGTGCAAATGATCAGATATATCACATGCAATGCAAGTTGTGAGCATTGGGAAGCCTCTCAAGTGGTTAGCAAGTATCTCTAAGGCATTACAAATATGGCTCTTTATTGTAGGAACATTTCCAACCACAAAGCCAAGTATATTACTATCTCAAGGTTAGGAAAAAAAATGTTATAGTTGAGGAGCTTTCTGAAGGAGATTGACATGGAATAGGATGTGTGTATTATAGTTACAGTCAAAGTGTTACATGTCTAGCTTGTAATGCATTGTTCATTTGAGGATAATGTACATTCAACGTAAGTACGTCACATCAAGAGCTTGATTGATGATCAAACAATGTCATTGGTGAAAATCTTTGGTTATAAAACTCAACTAACATGCTTACCAAGGTGATTACTATAGAGAAAATGAAGTTATGTAGTGCCTTAGTTGACCTTCATATTTATTGATAAAAGGAGGCCTTGCCATATCACAAAGTAGAGAAAGATGGCTGAATTAGTTGGTTACAAGGTTGTGCACTGGTTGAGTATGTCTAAGTGGGAGATTGGTGAGGTGTGTGGAGCCTGAATTTTGTTACAACATCAGTTAAATGAAAGATGGATTATCTGGTAGACGATTAGACATGTTGAAGAAATTTGCACAACATGATGGTATGTAGGAAAAGAAACTGAACGTTCGATCTTGGCGATCAGTCCTCTCTATTAGTCCTGAAACCTAAAAAAAAAAATGAATCGTCTATTCAAGGACGATTGAATCGCTTGATAAGCGATCAGACTATTCGTTGGGGTCGAATGGACCATCTTATCAGAATAACAAATATGCTTATTTTCTAGGATCCATTTATTTTGGAGATTTTTCTATGAATAGATCCTTGTATGTTCTAAATATGATCTTTTGAGGAATCCCTGATTTGAGACAATTGTAGGTTTAGAGAGAGTTTGAGTGTAATCTCTTGTAATTATTTTATAGAGACTTTTAAAGAAAAATGAAATTTCTCCTAATGCTATTGTAATTTTTCTCTGGATTTGGGTTTTTGTATGTAACTTTGTTGTTCTTGTCTTCTTATTTAATATTTGATTCAGGTTTTCTCATGATTGCAATGTTTTTAGATCTAGATCTACGCTTCTGAAATGTGTTGAAGAATTGATCTTGGAAAGTGGTCATAGGTGTGTAAGGTCCCAATAGATGGAACCTATATATACTTGAATACGTACCTTTGCTTACCTGCTTGGAAATGATACCAGCACCAGGCAGGATGACTTGCCTGCCAGATAGGCTGCTTTAAATGCATAATATTTACTGTTTACTGTTTATCACTCATTTTCTTAAAGATGTAAAGATTGATGCATTTCCTTGCATGGGTAAATCAATGGGGAACTGCTATAATTCTTGGAAAAGACTGCTTTTATCAAGGATGATAGTGAATTCGGTACGTGGAACTTTAAAACAACAAACACAACAAAGCGTCAATCCCTATTGACCAACATGGATGTTTTTCTATATTCAGTTTATATAAAGCAATTCTCTATGAGTATTAGTAATTATCATGTCCCAAGTAATTTTATCCTCACCTTCCTCTCCGCAACCAAAAATTCTTGGGTTCGGATGGCGCACATTCGGACCCCCAATCAGAGGGCGCCATGTGTGCCTGGACCCACCTGTATGGCACACGTGGCGCCCTCTGATTGGGGGTCCGAATGTGCGCCATCCGAACCCAAGAATTTCTCCTCCGCAACAGTGTTGTAAAAACTAAACCAAGCTTGCTTGTCCAACCTTGAACTAGCTCACCATTCGGTCCTTTGGATGCCAAAATCAGATATAATCATCTAATGATAATGAATCGATTCATCTATGGCGTTCACTATTTCATAATAATAATCAATCAATAGAATTAATAAGTTTTTGATTATGAACATTTGATACTAGTTTGGTATTATGCAATTATTATCTTTTTTTAATGATGGTGTTTATTTGTTGGCCTAATGAGCCAGGTACTAGGTCAGTTTTTAATTGGATCTGACTTTTGCAACATTGCTCTTCAACGCGTGACTAAAATCTCCTCACACTTATGCTTAGGAATATTATAAATCGACAATTAACATGACCAAACAACATTAAAATCTCTTTTTTATTTTATCCTTTATAATCTCATGTCCACCCTCTCTTTGGTGCAAACAATCTTCTTGCATTCTGTTCTTATGCGAGTCGTTTATCTCAGCATCTACATCTCTAGTGTTTTAAGAGAAAAGAAATTGTTTTTTTGTCATTAAGAGACTTCAGGATATCTGATTCAGAGATTTTTGTAGATCATTTGATCTCTTTGTCAGAATTATTTCAGTAGTTAACGTGAAAAATCAATATATTTTGTTCCAGGTTATATTGGATGAAGCAATTGCAAAGCTGCAGCCAGATTTCTTCTGGTTAGGAGGAGGAGAAGTGGACCTGAAACTTGGGATCAGGACCTCAGAGTTCATTAATTCCATCAAACCCCTTTTGGTGAGCTGTAGCTCATGATGCTCTTTAATAAAAGGTTTTTTTCTTTTTTTTTTTTTTTTTTTTTTTT
>JAEMOT010003655.1:289173-321854 GCA_019297695.1 Apostasia ramifera
GATTCAATCTCAAACGTCTGATTGCCTAAGAATCACCACCATCAGCTTTTGTTTTTAAGTTTTAGCGTTGGGATGTTTGCTCTTGTTGGAGGAAGCATTCCTTTGTCATTATTCTTCTATTCTCATTGATCTACGCTCCAGTTCTTGGGGTTATTTATTGCCCTATTTAGTCTATAGGGAGACATTCTTGGAACAGTTGCTGAATGTTTCTTATTACATTATCTTAAAATAAAAAATATACAACTTCATGAGACAATGTCCCTGTTATTTGTGCCCTCAATGCACATGGTCATTCATTGGGCTTTCAATAGAATATTATATATATATATATATAAGTAAAAATATCATTTAATTTCTTTCTGTTTTTCTTTATATTTATATGGATTTTTTTAACTTTAAAATTAAACAAATTAGGTTCCTCTGTTTGATTAATATCCAAGTTAGTTATAATTATTTTTTTAAAAAAAAATAAAATAATTTATATAAATTTCAATACATCAATCAATTTTATTTAATATTTTCGTAATTAGCTAACTTTATTTTTCATTAATATATATCTTCAAAAAAAGTTTTATATTTTTATAAAAAAATTAAAAAAATAGTCATTACCAACTTGAGCACTAGCCAAATAGAAATATAGATAAGTTTGAGTAAAAATGCAGATAGAAAAAGGTATTCTTTCAGAACTCCTTATTCAACTTTGTTATAAAAGTATTTTTTTTATAAAGCTAATTATGAAAAAAGAATCATCCATAATTTTACTTAAACTATTGAACTAATATAACTAATTTGAAAACTACTAGCAAATAAGAACTCAAATGCTATTAATTATATAATATATATATATATATATATATATATAAGATATAGATGTGTAAAATGTTCATTGAAAAAGGATCATATGTTACTATTATGAGTTCTATGCTGCTTGTTTAGATTCTTGCACTCTCCTTTGGCAATTTATTAACTAATTACCAGAGTGTTCAATGATTAATTTGTTATTCCATATTTCTTCAGGACTGTTAGGTTTTAAATTAGTTGTAAATTTAATTTTGTGAAGTGTTTGTTTGTAAGATTATTTTTAATTGTGTTAAAAATAAAATAAATTTAAATTTTAATATTAAAATAAAATTTGTTTTGAGTATTAGAGGTTGTGCAAATTTAAATTTTATTATTTTAATTTTCATATTATATGACTTGTAAAGTTAATCTTAATATATATAAAAATTAATTTGGGAAAATATTTATGAGATATTTTGTCGTGAGATTTATAAAAAATTAAAAATAAAATAGTAATGATGATAATTTTGTTCAAACTTAAAAATTATTTGAATTTTTTTCATTTTATTTTATTTAAAATTGACTTAATTTTCTTGGGACTTGAAGATAATTAGTGTGAAATGAAATTAATTTAGCTCTTATTTGTCTCGATATATGTATAAATATGTATATTCAAAATCATAAAAAAATATATTTAAGATATTTTAATTATATAAATATGTTATGTAATTTATATGCAAGATTAAAATGTAAATACACAATATTACAAATATTTTACTTTGAAATATGAATTAAAATTAAGCTCAATTTAAGTTAAAAATTAATAAAAAAAAGTTAGGTCCGACTCATGGCATGATATTATAAGTGAATTAATTGCATCATTATTTTTATCAATTTAAGTTTTATAAGAGTTGATAGCACCTAACATCCTCAAATATTTCAGTGTTAAAACACGAGAGATATTTTTTTGAAATTTCACTTAAGTAAAACAAGAAAAATATATTGAAAATATATTAAAAGATATCCGATAACTTTTTTTAAAATTATAAGATTATTAGATGAACAATATTTAAGATGAGTTAAACTGTTATTTATAATATTTAGATAGATTTTTTGCTCGATAATGTGATTTGAGAAAGAACAAGGGTTCAATTAACATTGAAAATACAGTTATCTTCAAACAATTCTAGCACTAAACTCATTATAAAAAAAAAAAATTCCAGCACTCAACCTAAAAATATTTGTTTTTTTCTTAAGAATATTAATATCATATGATTAAATATAATATCTTGATCAACAGTCAAGCTGTTTTGAGAATAATTAATGCCTCTAACTTATGGTTTGCAGGTCCATGCACAACTAGAGACAAATAACTTGACTTCTATTTACTCATTAAAAAAAAAAAACTTTGACTTTTGAGCCCATCTGTACATGTAGTTGATGGAATGAATGTTTAGTCTGTTGGAGACCTGTGGGCCCACAAAAATGCTTCATAAAGTAGTTTTCTCTTTGATGGAAGCTTCAAACAAAAAAGTATATAATATATATATATATATATATATAGAAGTTACAATTAATGTATATATATATATATATTAAATATATTAATAGATATTATTTATATAAAAAAAAGTATTAGTAGACAATTATTACAATATAAACATGTATTATTAATCAAGTCTTTGATTCTTTGCATCATTATCACAAAAAAAAAATATGCATGCATGAATATATGACATGAAGGTTTACATGCAATTTTTATTTATAGTCATCCAATAATATTCTCACATCTAAATCTCCGTAGCTTTTATTATATTGATGTTCAGACCATGATTTCTTAAAATATTTTGTAATAATGATCAAAAAAATATCATAAATGTAGAATATATTGAACCAACATTTTAAAATACAATTTCAGTTTCTTTCACAAATAAAAATATCAATTTCAGTAATTTCAGTATTGATAATTTAATTTTGTATAAAAATAATTTAAATTTCATAAACTTAAATTTTGAAGAACTATCACGAGTTTCGACGATCATGACCGAAACCTAAAAAATATGGTTCTTGGATTGAGATCGATTGAAATCGATCGGAAAAAGGCCAAATCTAGTGAGATTCGGCTGTGTTTTAAAACCATATATTGAACCCAAAAATAACATTTTTCTTATAAATATATAAATTTGATGATGATCCACTAATTTTATATACACCATTAAAAGCATCCATCCCACTATATGTATATAAAAGAAGAATGAATGAGATCTAACATTCCATGGAGCAGAAGGTGTGATACATAAAGGGCAAGAATTAAGATATGAAGCATGCATGCATGGAACATGCAGACAGATCATATTAACAGATAGCTGTCTCCTTGATTCATTTATGTACACATCTGACTGACTTTTTAAGATTATTAACCATCACGTTCTTCAACGACTCATAAGCTTCATTTTACTAATAATATTATATATACGTGCGTGGATGCGCGTTAAAAAATGAGTGAATAGCAATTTACCCTCTTTGGCCATGTTTGGCAATGGACTAAAAATCATGGCTAAAATTTTCCATGACCAAAATCTTAAATTTATTTTAAAAAAACTTAAAAAATTATTTTATATCTCATCTCACACAAATTCCAACATTAAACAATCACTTTATTTCACATCCAACACAATTCTCAATAAATCAATCAACTTTATTTCACATCATACACAATTTTTAATATAATCAACTTACTTTACTTCACATCATACACATTTTTCAAAAATCACTAAAAATTTCAACCAAATCTTCTTTTTTTCTTATTACCAAACAGAGCTTTTAGTTTGCCTCGTGCATAACTGAATTTTTACTTTTTAAGAATAGCAGCAGCTGGTTCGTCTATTTTGTTCTCGTGTGTACTTTTTGTACTATAATTAAGGACACATGCTGCGCATTGCATAATCTTGAGAACCGCTTTGCTTAATTCATAAATAGTAGGGACCTACTCACACGTGAAAGTAAACTAAACTGACTCGAATGCTATTTAACCTCAAGAATACTACCGCATTATTGCATTCTTGCACGCATTAAATTATCATAAGAATGATCACTCGATCATGCCTCTACTTGTGTCCTATTCTAAATGTATATAATAGATCTTTCATTTGTTTGAGAGTTTTTTATATTGAATGTAAATTGTTGAGTTTGACATCATGAAATTCTATTTAATTTTTTACTATTTTTTTAAAATTTTTATTGTTCAATTGATGATCTAGTAATTGATTTGATTATACACTAATAAAATCCATGATTGCATGCATTTTGGTCAGCAATCAGTTCATTAATGATGAGCCTTTTCTTCTATCAAAAAAAAAAAATGATGAGCCTTTTCACTGCTCTTAACTAATGGAGAGTTAAACATGTCAATAAAATAGTTGATATGGTCTCACATATGAAGTAGTTCTTGAGCACCATTCATACATTCCCTGTATATGCATGCATTATCTCTATAACAAAACCATAGAGATGATATTATAAAAAAGAATGAAATGTTTTTCATGCTTTGAATCATATGTAGATGTATGTGGATGCAAATTAAGTGGCATATGGTCCATGTATGTATGTATATTCATGATGATGGACATTGTGAAGAAGGACTATTTAATTACTAAGGGTCTGTTTATTTCTAAAGTTAAATTTAACAAGGTTAATTTTCAACGGTCTGACAAACGGAGCCTAAATGATATATTTCGGTGCAACTAAGAAGATGTCGTACAAATTAATCAAACAGAATTCGCTTACTATAAAACATGATTTTGAAAAAGATAGATGAAAAAGAACAAAATAAAATTAAGATTTAGCATAAATTGATGAAGTTAATTACAATGCCAGTAGTTGATTAATGAAGCTTGAGAGTTCCCTCTCTCTCTCTCTCTCTCAATAAATATATATATATATATATATAAGAAGTTTAAGTCAATTAAGCACAAAATTGCCACAGTTGCAGCTTAATTGATCAGTTGTGAGAGGGAGGATGAGTTTTTGGTCCAAGGTAATCTAAATCGAAACCTGGGTTGTTGTGTAGTACTTTGTGTTTGCTTCGATCTCGAATGCGAGAAGAAAACATTTCTTTCCTTCTCATTTGATCACTCGGAGCTATGCTTTCACCTCCCATGGCCTGATCATGATCAGCTGATGATGCCTTCAAGCCCTCGAATTGCTGCTGCTTCATTTTATTAATGCAAGTTATGAAGCTAATTAATTAAAGTTGTGTACTTGAAGAGAAGATATGGTGAACTAACCTTGAGGGAATGATGATGGTTTCCGGAGAGGGTTAGAGGCTGCCGGCCATGGCAGACATGGAGGGAGAGGGATGAACTGAAGAATAGAAGAAGAAGAAGAAGAACAAGAGAAGACATGGCTGGGGTTTTCTCTAATGTGTTTGGGCGGGTTTTTGAAGGTAGTGTTAATTTATAGATGATGGCATTAAATGAAGGACTTGATCATTCACACACACACACACTGAGAGAGAGAGAGAGAGAGAGAGAGGAAATTTTGATTAATGCTTAGTGTCATTAATGTCAATATTTGAATTCCTTAAATCTTGGTTTTGCCATGAATCTATGCACATCAATACGATTGGAATGCGGAGGCTAGATCAATCTCCCATCCCCTCAAATTTGGCGGTCTTTCGTAAACGTTCAATTTGGATTAATTAATGCTTAGTGCCATTGTCAATATTTGAATTCCTTAAATCTTGATTTTGCCATGAATGCATGCGCATCAATACGATTGGAATGTGGAGGATCAATCTCCCATCCCCTCAAATTTGGCGGTCGTTGGTAAACGTTCAATTTGGATTGATTAATGCTTAGTGATATTGTCAATATTTGAATTCCTTAAATCTTGGTTTTGCCATGGATGCATGCATATCAATACGATTAGAATGTGGAGGATGATCAATCTCCCATCCCCTCAAATTTGGCGGTCGTTAGTAAACATTCAATTTGGATTGATTAATGCTTAGTGACATTGTTAATATTTGAATTCCTTAAATCTTGGTTTTGCCATGAATGAATGCACATCAATACGATTGGAATGTGGAGACTAGATCAATCTCCCATCTCCTCAAATTTGGCGTTCATAAACGTTCAATTTGGATTGATTAATGCTTAGTATCACTGTCAATATTTGAATTCCTTAAATCTTGATTTTGTCGTGAATGTGTGCACATCAATACGATTGGAATATGGAGGACCAAACTCTCATCCCCTCAAATTTGGCGGTTGTTGGTAGACGTTCAATTTGGATCAAAGACAGAGAAAAGTAACTAAGCCGAGGTAAGGCCTTGTTTAGTTAAAGCTAAAAATGTTATTAAATTTCTCTAAAAATACTTTTATTTATATTTTTATATTTATTTTATATCATATATTAATTTAAATATTAAAAATTAATATTATTTTATATTCTACATAAATTTTAATATTAAAAATTAATTTTATTTTACATCATATGCATATTTCAATAAAAAAATTTAACCTCATTTTCACATTTAACATAATTCTCAATAATAAAATAACTTTATTTCACATAATAATATTAAGATGGGCATTTAGTTCAATATCGTCTTCATATTATATCATTTTAAAATATATTATAAGATTATTTACACATATCATTAAATCAAATAAAAGCTTCCCTCAGGTATTGGTTGCGCCTTAATTGATTGAGAATTTGAATGCTAGCTGAGAGCTCGCTAACTTTCAATTTGGATTGAAGACGAAGAAAATTACCTGAGCTATGGCTCTTAGTCTTCATTTGGTTCTAGAGCTAAATTTTAGACAAAAAATATATTTTATCTCATAAATTTAATAAAAATAAATAAATTAATATTAAAAAATATATAAAATATAAAATAAAGTTAATTTTAATATTTATATTTATGATGATTATGAAATAAAATTGTTCTTCAGTGCTAATATACTGAACATTAAATTGACTATGAAAAAGAGAGGGAATATAATATTACAATAATTAATTTGATTTTTTTAGCCTTGATTAATAGCTTGATAACCAATTTGATTAATTTGATCTACGAAAAAAAAGTAGCAATTTTTCAGTTTAGCGCCAAATAGCTGGGCGCCATGTGTGCATGGGCTGTGCACCACGCACATATGATGCCCTGCTATTTGGCACCCAAATCATTCGAGCGCTGAATGTAATATTTTTTCCATAAAGAGAGAAGAGAAGCCCTTATTGTGTGCATGCATGTATATATATTAAAAAACTATTTTTTTTAAATAAAAAATATATAAAATTATTTTATGATTCATTCTATATAAATTTAATATTAAAATATTATGTTATTTTATATTATATAATTACTTTTATTTCACATCTCTTATATAAATTTTAATATGATTAATTTTATTTCATTTAATAAAAAAATTAAAATTTCCCATCATAATTTTTTCTCAAGAAAACCTATTCTTTATAACTAAAAGGCCTGTTTATGAAGATATGCATTAGATTGAAATAAATTGATTTATTATGTTAAAATTTGTATAAAATATGAAGTAAAAATAATAGTTATATTATTTATGTGTAAGATGTTAGGATAAATTATGTTATTTTATATTAAAATTAAAGAAAATTATTTTTTGGGATCCCCAAAGTTGATCACTATATTACCTAAGTGGCGTTTGGTTTGATGTTATCTTGGTGTTATATTATATAATCTAGATATTATGACATCTGGATGTCATCTTTTGACTAATAATTTTATAGTCTAATAAAAAATTCTTTGTAGGTATCATTAAACTAAACAATTACTTTCTCTAAATAATATAATAAATTGAACCAAACGCTCCTTTAGTAAATCCCACGACTCTCTATTTACATTTAGGACTCCAGAGTACACAACTCATGTGTAGGCAAGACTATAGATGAAATGGAGCAAGAAACAATGTTAAATGTTACTTTTTACACGCACCTCCTTTTTTGCTCCATATGTTCTTTTTTCATGCGTACATAATCATAGAAAGTCGAGATAAATTTACTTACAAACACGTATGTATCAGAAATTTACTAGATACATGTATGCAATATAAAAACAAGTAAGTGACAGTTTTCTGCTAAGTACATGCTTTGATGTAACAAAGAATTTACTGTTGAATGCTTGTTTTATTTTTCTGCGATTTTACCTATATAACAAAAAAAAGTTACATCTTATGACATTTAACATCATTTTTTACTCTGCTATCACTCCTATTCATTTGTGAGTCCCCTACACAGACATCACATGCTTATAAAATGCCAAAAAATCTTAATTATTATTCTGCTCGAACTCAATAATTTCTTTATTTTCAAGTTATTAAACGTCAACTCGGATCAATTCTAAATTCAATTGAATTAATCATACGAATTTCCCAAATTAATATTATTTGTTTTACATATAAGTATTATCTTATTTGTTTCTATCATCAACATTTACTAATTCTTTCTCTTCTCAATCTCTATGATGATCAAAGACCAATTCTCGTTTTGAACAAAATTAAATTAAAATAAAATCAATTATTTGATAAAATTATAATGATTTTTTTGATATAAAAACTATAATGAAATTAAACCCCAAATTGATTTGAAGTTGACCTTGGTTGACCTACGTAGACCTGCCGGAGCTCGTGCCAGCCAAAACGGCGGCATCCGGCGCTGGTCCCGGCTCCGTTGTCTCGACGCTCGACGGCCCCTATGTCGCTCGTAGTTGGGCGAGGGGCAAAGTTGTCTTTTTGCTCTTGGTTTCAAGTCTTTAATACGAATTTTTTCGGGCCGGAGCCGGACAGCCCGCTCGCGATCCGATTCGGGCTCGCCATTCCATTGGCCCGATTGCACGTCGTCCTGCACCTCGCTCTTCGGGCAGGCTCTGGCCCGAGGCCCGGCCGTACATTGGGCATAGGGATGTAAAAATAGTTTCAAACTCGAAACACACACGAATTTAAACTCAGTTCGAATCAATTCGAGTCAAATTCAAGTCAGAATTGACTCACTCGATATAAATTCAAATAAAATTAAAAAAAAATACATATATATATCACTAAAAAAAATTATATTTACATATCAATTATCATTCAAAATTTATTTATATTCATTTAACTATGTAATTTTAAATATTACATAAATATCATTTAATTTAACACATATTAAAAATAAATACAGTATATGAAAAATATTTTATTTATAAGTCGCTATCATTTTTTTATATATTGAGCATCTCGTTATTATAATTTGGCCACCGTCAACCGCCATTTGTTAACTATCGCTATTGATTGGCCACCATTAAGAACCATGCTGTTAGTACAAAAAAAACATGCATAAATAAAATGTAAAGAATTATTAATAGATAACTATAATCTTTCAAAAAAATATAATTACCTTAAAAACTAAATAATTAAAAATAAAAAATTATTATATATTTTAAAATTATTTACGTGTAGTTTATATGTATTTATAATACAAAATTTAAAAATATAAATATATTTATTTCAAATGAAACTAGCTCGAGTCAGTTTAAACTTAGAAAAATTCAAATCAAATTGGCTTTAACTCAAAATTATTTTAAATTTAAGTTGAATTTGAGCAAAATTAACTTAAAAAATTTGTGCTTGAGCTGCTAGCAACTCACTCAAAGCCGACTCGTTACAACACTCATACATAGAAATTTTGTTGCAGACTGAAAAACAGTCAAAATTCTGCCTAAATTGGCATTGATTCTATCTTTATATGATTCAAAATTAATTTTTTTAATAAACTTATCACTGTCAAAAGAATAAAACATATGAAATACTTCTACCATACAATTTCAAAAATATAAATGCATGAATGCACATACATAACTTTACGTAAACATATCGTCAAAAGAAATATTAAATTCGACTAATAAATATTAAATATATATTATAATAAATAAATTAATTGTATCTTTCTTGTTAGCTTAAGCTTTTACTAGGAATAAAAACACATATGGTGGCCAACAAAAAAGTAGCAATACCTCAAAGACTAATGCCAACTAACTCAACAAAATAAGACCTTCGACCAGTCGGGATCTCCTACAAGCGAAAGAACTTTCGATGAATGAAAATTCAACCAAAAGAAATTTGCACAGCTGCATTCACGAGTTAAAAATACAAAATTACACGGCTACAGGACCTCAGCAACCGAAACTTTGTCAACCATAAAAACAACCACCAATTACCAGCCATTACAACAAAAATTCAGCAATAGTCAAACACCAAATCTTCTCATTCATCGTAAAAACTTGCTAAAAACAGAAAACTATGTGCGCCGAGTTACGATCACATCCTAAGATCCAGGACTCCACTGTAAAGCTCGAGGCCCAACTTCTATGCATACTCACACGCTTTCATAGTCATGGCTGCTGAGCAGCCTAACATCGTGATTTTTTCCAATTAGATTTTACACGAAAAATTATTGTCTCATTTTTTTCATAGTTCTTTACTTTGGTTCACTAGAAGGAAAACCATCAACACAAAGACCCAAAAACAATAAACATAACAAATAACTCATCTTATTTGAATTAAAGGGTGAGATCGAAAAAAAAAAAAAAAAATGTTGTTTAATAACATAAAGTGGACTTTTCTTCTACAGCTTCTCCTATACAGGATGCAGCTAGCGATTTTTGGCTCAAATTTTCGATCAAAATCATTATCAGTTCAACCAAAATCAGTCAAAATGATCACATTCAAGTCAATGAAAAACTCAAGACTTATCTGAAATAAAAATTGGTACTTTAATTAACCGGATTATCCGATGAATTAAATTTTAACTGATTCTATATTTCAATGAATTAAAATCTAAAACCATAATTAATTGATTTATTGACTAATTATTAGGATTGCAAAGCTTCTTCCAAATTTCAATCAAGTCGACACAACTCAAACGTGACTTAGATATAAAAGCCTACTAAATTTGTTCAGCATATTATGTAATGAAGACAAGCACATACTAAATATTTTGCATTCAAAGCATTTGTTTTGACTTTTGAACATCAAATTTAAGGTATGTACAGAAAGGATACTCAGTATTTCGTATTCATCGTAGACGAAGACTAGAGTAAGCCGAAAGTGTTCTCTCCACTGTAAGTCACGTAGAGAAAGCCATCCTCATCTTTCTTCTCATCATACATATTTGACATCACAGCACCTGGGAAATCAGGAATAAAGAAAATCGATGCAAGTAGAAAATAAAAATACATATGAACACAAAGATTTAATGGGATTCACTTGAAATATGAGTGGCACCAAATGGTTTAATGCTGAGGATAAATGAAATATACATGGATCCATTATACATATAGAGAGAATAAGAGAGATATTTTGGCCATTTAACTTAGAATAGTTAGAACTACAATAGAATCATGCCATAGACAGGATTAGTATTTTGGCTAAAAAAAATTATGCCAGTATTTATGGAACACGGGGGCTGTGGATGATCCTGCCTTTGCACTTAAGCTTAAAATTAACAAAATAGAAAGCTACCTAATTTGTGGAACTTTTACCCAAACAGATTAAATCTCAAAATTCAGGATCTCTAGCTCTAGCAACACATTAAGGGGGCATTTGGTTCATTATTATCTTGGTATTATATTATATAATCTAGATGACATGACATCTAAATATCTTTAATTAATAAATCTATAATTTTATAGAAGTTTATTTAAAGATATCATTAAGCCAAACAAATATTTTCTTTAAATAACATAACACCAAGATAACATTAAACCAAATGCCCCGTAAATTTGATTAACAAACAAATTTAATAGCTTACATACTTTCAGATCATTGGTTGTCAGAAGACTCAGAACAACATTAGAACACAGATAGGGGAATGCAAGTACCTGTTGGTGGAAGCACATTATCAACAAATATGAAGATGGCTTTCTCTGCGCTTAGTTTGATTCTCTTACGAATCACATAGACAAATTGTCCTACTGTTAAATCAGCTGGGACCAAATATCTGCAATTGTAAGTGTCAGAGTCAATCAGCAATATAGTTTAAATCAATTAAGCTTTCTGATTGGAGGTACACAAGAAAAAAATGATGTGGTATTAATGTCATTGAAAAGGTGCATTTCTAATTGAAAAAAGCTATGGATACCTAATAACTGACCAATAAAATTGACCAATTATAGTTTAAACTTTTAATTCATTAATAGATTGAACTAAATATGCTAGATAATTTAGTGAATTAAACCCTTAAATTATGATTGGCTAATTTATTGATCAGTTATTGTGGCTGTATAGTAGGACTCTTTCTAATTTCTAATTCCATCTTTTGTTTTTTGATAAGTTTGCTTTCTCTTGTAAGGGCAACCACTGTAAATTTCTCAATTATTTAGCATTCCTTCTCCGAACTCCTTTTCTTTTCCTTCTAAATTGCTGTGCAGTTTCAAACTCCTCAAAAAATACAACATACACTTTATAGATTTTGTAAGTTATTCAATGTTGGGATACGCACGAGAATTGTTCCATATGATATGATTAATAACAAGTTGAGGTATTGATATAAAGTGTTGACCTTTACCTAGTGACCTAGGCTTTTGGTTGGAAGGTGTCCACATTTTGTAAATTAACGTTAGCTAGGGCTCCCTGTTTTGTATCAGGGTCAACCAATCTTGGTCATGCAAGTTATGCTCATATGGGTTTTTACTGTCACTACCATGGTTAAAAAGAATACAAGAGCAAGTTGACTCTCATTGTAGCACTAAATGGTGGTAGTTAAATGAGCTCTTAGATGCGTTGGACATTACCCTTTGGCTTAGGTTTTTGGGTTAAAGATATCCACACTTGTGTATTAGCATCAACTTGAATCTCCCAAACTATAATGCCCCTAACATTCATCGATGCTATATACAAATTAATATCAAAGATTGTCATTATCTAATCATAGGAATACACTAAATTTTATTTTCTTATAAAAATTTAGCATGAGCTCATGACTTAATTAAACCTTTAGGCCTTATTTGGTTCATGCTTATTTTGAGGCAAAATATTATATTATTAATATTTTAAATTTATCTCAAATTTGAATAACTTTATTTTATATTCAATACAAATTCTAATTTTAAAAAGCAACTTTATTTCATATACAATACAAATTCAAGTATTAAAATCAATTTTATTTTACAAATTACACATCTCTCAATATTAAAATAAATTTTTTTCTCATTAAAACTCCAAAATAAAATATTCTCTCTTTCTTACTCAAAAACAATCCTCCAACCAAACAAAGCCTAAGCATGGCAAGAATTAATTGAAACTTTAATGTGGGATCATGAACGGACACCTATGACTAATTTGATTTTATGGAAAGATAAGCCACTGGCCTTTTCCATTGTGCAAGCAAACTTGGTTCTTTTTATATATGAATACTTTTGAGTTGCATAGATCCTTTGATTCTGAAACTTGGCATCCATTGATGGGTAATCATGATTGAGTTTAATGTCAGAATCAAGTTGCACTCCTCACAACCGTTATGGGAAACGATTGTTAAAGAGGTAGAAGAGGAAGAAGTACATATTCGACAAGATTTACATAGTACCATGTTACAGCTAAAGGGTTATCCATATTTTTAATAGGGTGAATATCAAAAAAAGTTCTCATATCTCAAAAGATATTCATAACTTATTCCTAATAATCTACTATGCAGCTTATATTTTTGGTTTCTTAAGAAAACAATTCGATATAAGGTGAGGCAAACAATAAGTGAAATAAACAATAAATTGATTATTAGGCTTCACACTTCAATAGGTCATGTCACCATATGTGGACCAAATTATTCCATGGTAAACCTCTAATTAGCATTGGAGAAGCTGATGCATGAAAAAAAGTTAATGATCAACAGGAGGGCTTACTTCTTCTTGTCAATGTTAGGTATGTCACTTCTCTCAGCCTTCTCCACAATCACCTTAAAGGAATAGACTTATTTCAGTAAAAGAACCATAAAATCATATATATAAGATAACGATGGCATCTCAAAACATATCAAATGAACCAAAAACACATATTAGAACCATGACAAAATAATAATAACAATTTGAGCATGCTAAATTTGAACCACAAACACATTAGCAATGCTAACAGTTGTTTGTAGATAAGAAAGCTTTTAGACCACTCATGTATTTAGGGAGCATTTGGTACAATATTATCTAGTGTTATAGTATATTTTCTAAAAAAATAATTATTTAATTTGATGATATGTGTAGATAACGTTATAAAAAACTGTAAAATTATCATTTAAAAAATGGCATTTAGATGTCAAGACACCTAAATAACATGACAACATCAAAATAACATTGAACCAGACGGGCCCTTAACACTTTTTCCAAAATAATTCTATAACTAAGCCCATAAATTGGCACCCATAATAGTTCTCATACCTTTTCCATATGGTTCTCACTTTCGAAGCCAGTCTCTGAAAAGAGCAAAAATCGACTATTCGGATATACAATAAACAATAAGTAAAGACGCGTGAAACTTTAGGTGAACTTCTGATGATTCAACATCATACCCCCACTAAAAGAAGAAAGCAAAAAACCATAATCCACATCTTTCAAAAAGAAAAAACATAATCATGAATAACCAGAAAGAACATTCTATCCAATTAATGATCATCAGTTAACAGACAAAGGTATGCTTCTTAGGAAATGTTCCAAAGATGTAAGAGTATTATCACAAAGGTGTCAGCTATAGCACTTCAAATGCAACAAAGAAATGGACTGAAAGCCCCAACTTTTGACTGCAAATGTTTCTTCATCAAAAGTCAGCTAATTTGGTTCGATATATTTGCCATGACTATAGAAAACTTCAATAGTGTTGTATCAACAAGTTGACAATGAATCGAAGAAGCAATAAAACAAAATTCCCATATAGTCTTCAACAATTATTTGTGACCAATTACAACACAATCAATCAATAGTTAAAAGCTCCAATCTGAGACAAGCAGTAATCAAATCCCACACTTACAGCCATCGCTTAGCATACACCTACCAGAGCTTCAGAAAACCTTAAATGATGATTCAGATGAGCAAGAAAAACCATAAAAAAATTCCTCCAAATAAACAGAACCATGGAGGAGGACCAAGGAAAAAATTACAAGGGTATGAACAATCTTTGAGTAAAGCTCACCGGAATTCTGTCCGGATACTTTTCCCTGATTCTTGCAGCCTCCAACCGCCTCTTCTCTGCACAACATCAATCCAAACGGCATCAGTCGATCACCCGTGAAATAGAACCCCAGAAAAGAAAGGAATCGAAGCAGATTTCACGCACCTAAGTCGTGCTCCTTCTTGAACGAGCTCTGCGCCATCTCACCTGCAAGACCTCGAAATTTCATTGATGCATACCCATATTCTATTTACCCCCCGAAGAACCACTGGAAAGGAGGAACCAGACACAGCAGTTGATAAGAGGAAAATGAATGGAGGGGAGGCTAAATGAAAACCTCTAGCGAAGGAAACTGCCGAAGGAGGCGATCCGATCGGGAGGGAGAACCTTCAAGAAGAAGCTTGCGGCAAAGGGAAGGAGAGACAGCCAACCACCGAGCTGCCCTCGAGCTGCCCTCTTGCACGGTCGCGTGCTTCTTCGGCCTCTCTCTCTCTCTCTCTTACACACCTTCTCTCTCTCGCTCTCTCTCTCTCTCTCTCTCTCTCTCTCAATATTTTCAATATATTATGCTACTTTACTGTGAGCCCTGTTTAACGGGAGGACCGACGAAATAATATTATTTTAAAAAAAAAATAATAATAAATAATTTTTTAAACTTTTTATATAAATTTTAATAAAAAAAATATTATTTTATTTTATATACTGAATAATTTTTAATAAAAATATCAACTTTATTTCATATTCTACATCAAAATATTCAAATCAAATATTTTAACCTACAATATAAAATAAAATTAATATTTTTATTAAAAATTATTAAGTATGTGAAATAAAATAATATTTTTTATATTAAAATTTATATAAAATAATTAAAAAAAAAATATTTATTATTATTATTATTGCTTTTTAAACTAATATCATTTTGGTCCTCACGCCAAATAAGTAGTTTAGTGAATAACATTATACAACACCACCAAACTAAACTTGTCAACGTAAATTTTTTATTTCTATTTAATAATACATTTTATTTAATTTTAAATATAAAACATTATTTTTATAATTTTTTATTATATTTTATTAATCTTCTTCTTTTTACTTACACAAAATTTAATAATCTAATTTTTTTACTAAAATAATAAAAAATAAATAATAGTATAATAATATTGAACTTCTTATAAATATTCATATGATTTATATTATTAAAATAATATATCTGCTTTTCTCAAAAATATATATCTGCTCATCTCAAATTAATTTAAAGAGCTTATATGAATATGATGCCAAAATATTCAAGAAAATCAATAATTAATATTGAAAAATATTTTTTATCAAATATTGAAAAATAATTGACAAATCTACTTTAATCTCTTCTAAATTAAATAATTTTATAAAAAATAAAAAAGTTTCTTTGTCTTTATAAAGAACTAGTGAAATGTACATGCGTTGCACGTGAGCTATTAGAAAATATGCTTCAATATTGACAAATATATAACAAATATAAGCTAGATAAAAAAGATAATTTCAGCGGGTCATTTGAAATGTTTTAATATATTTGATGCTTTTTTTATTATTTTAGAATTGAAATACAATCATATTTAAATCTTTCATTTTAGAGCTTTTATAATTTAATGATCAAATACGAACTTACAGATATAGACAAATTCTTCAATCAATTTTATCATTTTGTACATTATGATCAATACAAACATTCTTCAATCAATTTGAAGAATATCACCAATAACAGGCTCTAACATTTCCAATCTTACAGAAATAGGAACCTCAACTATTTTTACTTTTCCACCTTCGAAGAGTCATTAATTATTGCAAGCTTATCATTATACTGAAACAAGACATGAAATGATAGAGCTGATATTCTCTGCAGGTTCTACAACTCCTATAGATAACTAAACAATTAAAACTTTCAGCTTAATTGAACTATAACTATGCTTGATGCATTTTATTCATCTAAACATGAATAAAAAAATAAATCTTGCTAAGAATTAAGATAATCTAAATACCTCTAAACATTGACCTCTCTAAACTATAAATTCTAAAAATAAACTAGATCCAAATCCTTCAAAACATTACTTCAAAAGAAAAAACCCTCAAAAAACATTAAAGTTAAAACGGGATCAAACACAACTGAAAAGTTTTAGGCAGAATTTGAGATGCAAATTAAAAAAAAAAATCGCTCAAAGCCCGGTCATCATGCTTGAGAAAGACTAACAGTGTGATCACAACCCTAAATCCTAAATATTACTTAAATTTGAAAAAGATGAGAATGCATTGGTCCTCAACATATTTAGATTTCTATTCAATTACGTTGAACAAAGAGTAGAAATAAAAAATAAAATGTCTGTTATAAGAACATGATTGTAGCACACGTCTTTCTTCAATTGAGGGTTCTCTTAAAACACAAGTTCTTGAAATCAATAATAAAGTCATTTTGGCTCTTGCGAAATTAAAATTAGCTTATTTTAATTAATAAAGATGAAATGAAAATTAAAAGATTTGAAAAAATTACAGTAGCACAATCTTAGATGTTCAAGTAATAAAACCTAATGTTATCATTTAGAAAGTTTCTAGATATCATCAAACAATAGATTAAATAATTCACATTAGAAAAAATACGTTATAAATCAAATAGCAGGATGAATTTTAGAATTGCAAGGAGACATCAATATTAGAAACAACATGATGAAAAGTAATAAGAAATAAATTATTAGAGAAGACAAAAAACCTCACCTTTATATTCACTTTGCCAACAAACTCCATAATAAATTAAACCCCGGTGATTAAACTATTTAAAGACAATAATAGACTATATTTTCAAATCCTAATGCAATCATCAATATTAGGAATGATGATCAAAGTTAATGAGAAAAATAAAAAAACTGATAGAAAAGGTCACCATCACATTTAGTTTGCTTAGAAAATTCAATCTAAATTCTACAGGCTAAATTATTTAAATAGAATAGTAGACTGCATTAAATAAAAACTAATAAGAAAATATTAATAGATTTGCATCCTATTATTATTTGCATTTGCTAAAACTATACAAGCAACAACCAGAATGCTTTTTGTACATACAGTGGGCCAAACATAGTCCATAATATTTTGATGTCAATGTGATATATAATTATAACAAACACATAATCAATCTGAAATATTGACAAGTAAGCTATTTATATAACAACAAAAGTAGCTCTAACTTATCCAAAAAAAGCCATGTTGATCATACTTCTTAAGGCATTCTGCAAAATAAAAAAAGATCTATAAGTTCAATAAATTAATCTGTACAGTTAATGTTTGAAAAGATAATATTGAAATTGGACAATAAATGAATTATTATTTCTATGTTTTGAAAAGTAAATATAATTCGTAAACCATAAATTCTAGAAAATGTCAGATAGTTAAACAACTTTAATGTTGCTAACAACTAAACAAATTTTTCTTAAGATTACTTCTTTAGATCTAACTATCACATTAAAGAAATAGCTCAACTTTCAAAAAATATAAATAAGGGAAGCAAGTTACAGTGCAAGATTGAAGTTTGATGGACCTAAAAAGAAATAGAGTATCAGGACCTATTATAATTATAAGAATTATAAGAGATTAATCTAATAGGCTTTTTCATGTCATTGGCAAAAGAATTTCATCCATGCAGTAAATATTGTTGAATCTATAGGTGCTTGACAGGTAATAAAGATAGCAAAGCAATAGACTTATAAATTAGAGGGTGTACAGTTTGAGATCATTTGTAATTTGCTCTCTGTTTTTTCTATATACTTTTCATTAAGCTTTTTAGACGAAACAAAGTGTGAATTGACATAAAGGATTTCTTACAAAATTTTAACTAAACTCAAACATAACTCTGAAGAATTATAGAAGGCTAATTTTATAATAAAATGGAAAGTAAATACATTGGCTTCAAAAGAAGAGTAGATGTTCATCATCATTGCACACCCTAGCAACTCCAAATTTGCCATTTATATGCATTAGAATCTATAAGAGTAGGAGAAAAGTTGAGCTATATTAGTAGATCGTTGGATAAAAGACTTTGTAGTAAAAGAAAAAATACTTTTTTTATAGAGAATAAAAAATATATAAAACAAGAGTAGTTAAATATGAGAAGCAAATGTTATGATAGAGGGTAGAACAATAGTGAAAGAGCAGTTATATGATGCACAAATAATAATTGAATCACTTTTAATTATTCATGAAAAAAATAGATAAAAATACAAAATTTCAATTTAAGTATATTAAGAAATTCTGCTATTAAAAAGAAGTATTAGTTCCAATTTAAAAAAGAAAAGTCTAGATGTACTTTAGGGTCATGCAATTACAATAATATTTTCGAGCTCTTCTTAAAAGAAAATAGTTTGTTAAAATAAATATTTTTAACTAAATAAATTTTTTCTTATTTATACTTTAAATGTTGAAGAAACAACAGTAAAGCTATGTTGATCAAAAATTTTTAAAAGTTTTGTAAGATAGATAATAATTTATGGTTGTAAAAAGTAATATGTAATTAATATGTAAGCTGTAGTTAATTTAATTACCTTTCAACGTTGCAGCTTTACTTTCTTTTTTCTTGAATCCATTTGAAGTTCAGTATCTTTAACTTCTTTGATGCCAAAAGTATTTAATGTGATTTTTGAGATATTTTTGTACTGTTGAATTTGTCTACGAACATCAAAATAGAACCACGTCTGTTGTAATTATTAGATACGTGATTTTACATTATACTTTTTCCCTGCATAAAATATTTTTATGTTAGCAGTAATTCAACATTATACATTGTTAACTTTTTGTAATAGATTGTAATAGTTTATCAAATAATATATTACAGTATTTTTAGTAGCTTCGAAGATGCTTGGGTAATGTTTGCTATTTCTTCAACTGTGCAAATATTGTAGTAGAAGTACTGCTTGTTTCATCTTTTATTATTATTTCTGCTACTAACCTGAAAGATTAAAAAGTATATGTAAAAAAAAATTATAAAATAGTTTATTACAAGATGTTGTAAGTTAAGTTTTACCGAGGTGTTGCTTTTGCATTAGTGTTGCAGAACGCACAACAGAATATTTCATTCATGATTGTTTCAGTTTTTTTGTTACAGAAATTACAAGCTATATATGATCTCACATTGAGGGAGTGAACTTGTACTTTTATTCGATACATTTTTGCCTGGATAAATGAGCGATAAAATAATAAAGTATATATATGTGTGAAATAAAAGAATAAATAATCTAAAATTATCAAATCATTTGTTGCTTCATTGTTGCATTCATTCAACAGAACATTAAGGAAAGTTTTCTGTACATCGATGTTGTCAAAGGATGAAGCTCTTTTTGTATTGTATACAACTTTGCCCTTTGAGGATTGCAATTCAACACTATTCTTTGTTGACTTTAGTAAGACAAAGACATAGTTAGAAATTATTTTTACTTGCAAATTCATATAAGTAATGAAAGACATATCAAATTTATAATTTCTCACTTCGTAGTGTAGTTTGATTGATCAGAATAGTAGAAGTTGATATTGTAGACAGTAAGAAATCTATATTTACATTTGCAAAAGAAATTAGTATTATGAAATTGATGTATAACAAAATATTGAGATTATAAAAAAGCTTACCTCGATAAGTAGTTCGTCTTAGCCTCGTTGCTAATATTACGGGTATTTTATTGTTCAACAGTTTTGCTATTTCTGATGCTTGAATCTTTGCAAAGTCGTCCCAAAATGATATAGTTAGAGGCTTTAAGCTGCTTAACATATTTGAAATGTATCGTAATTTTATTATTATTATGAAAGTTTGTATTGAAGATAATTTTAAGCAGAAATCATAAAATTACCTTTCATCGATTACAATAACGTCAGAAACAGTCCCTGTAGAATTATTATATCTTCTAAATATTCGAACTGGTTTCACCTCAATTGCAACTGCGATTATATCTACATGCAATGTAAAAGAATGTTTTAGAAATATTGAAAACATATAATGATAAATTTGATAACTAAAATTTGCTTTGCAATTTGAATTTAAGAATACTTAGTAAATTGCTGTATTCAGCGTGTTGTAGATCTCCTATTTTTGTGTAACTCATTTGTAGTAAGTTAATACTTGTGTCGCCTGTTGCTTTGATAACTTCAATTTTTTATGTTAATTTGATCTTTTTATCATTCGAGGTTTTTCGATATTGTGGATCTATGATGGAAATGACAACATTTGATATGTAATAGATTGCTCCTTCTCGTAGTATGCTGTCAAACCTTTCGACATCGTTTCCATAACATATACCTTGTATCTCTTTTCCCTATTGTTGTACAAATATAAAGTTTATTTGAATGATTTTGCATTTTATTGAAGATATAAATGTGTTAAAAGAAAGGATATAAACGAACTAAATTAGTAATGAATCCTTACCGTGCTGAGACTGCCAGCGGGATTCTGCTGCAGGGCGCTTCGCATTCGAACTCTTCGCCGGCGTTCCAAGAAGATCCGGCACTGCCGACCAGATGACGTGGTCATCGCTGCGTGCGAATCCCCCGAGCACGTATGCCAGTGACAGGAAAATCCCCAGCATGGCGACAATCCCGACAGATTCATCGCCTCCCATGGAGAAGAAACAGCAAGAAAGCAAGGGAATATATAGATGATACGCGGTTATTTATTATTTAAAAAAAAAGAGTGATTCCCCGTCACGCCGAATATAATTACATTCTTACCCTCAAGAGATTAGCGTATTTATTTTGCTCAAATGTATTGACTCCTAATGCAATTTGAGCTCTCGTATTTTTGTTGAAAGCCCTAGGCCGATCTTCAGGAAAACCCTAGCCGAAATGGGAGGACATGGAGGTCTCAATATCCTTCCGCAAAAGCGGTGGAACGTCTACAACTACGAGAACCGGGAGAAGGTCCGCCAGGACGAGGAAGCCGCCGCCCGAGAGGAGCAGATCAAGCGCGAGCAGTCCCGTCGTCGTGATGCGGAGTTCCGCCTCGAGAGGCTCCGACAAGCCCGCGGCCTACAGGTTTCGTCGACCGCCTCTTGTTCGGAGTCCGATCCGGCCGATTCCGGCCACATAAATCTCTTTGAAGGCTTGAAGGACTTCTCCTCTCTTGCCGGCGGCATTGTTTCCGCCAGTGAAGAGGGTAGCCGGGGTGGCAAGAGATCTGGAAGAGAGGATGCGGAGGATACGGGGTCTAAGAGCGGCAAGAAGAGGAGAAGGGAGGAGGCTCCCGTTGTGCCGCTGCCGGAGGATGAGAAGTATAAGTTAGGGTACGGCCTGATCGGAAAGGGGGTAAAGGCCCCTTGGTACGCTTTGAAGTCCTCATTCTCTTTATCCGAAGATGTGGATGAGGGTTCCGATGGCAAGAGGTCTTCGACTTCCATTGCTAATGGTTGTGGGAAGAAGAGCGCGGGGAAGAAGACGATCGAGGAATTGAGGAATGAGCGGATTAGGAGGGAGAAGAAAGAGAAGGAAAGAGAGAGGGCGCTTCTTGCTTCTTTGGAAAGGAAAAATGATAGCCGTTATTTCTCTAGGTAAGGCTGTTAATCATATGTGCTTCTTGGTTGTTTTCTCTACGTGTGATCTTATTTGTGGTTTCCATTCTAGCAGGAGGATTTGAGTTGAGGGCTGAAGAAAGAAGGCCATCAAAGTCGATTTTTTTACTTTCCCCACTTTCGGTAATGTGCTTAACTTCTTTTGAATGTTACTTTTGAAGGATGTTAGGTAATATCACTGCATGAAATTTACATTTTAACAAGGGACAAAGCACTCTTGTTACCCGCTTATTAAATCATCCCTTGTTAAATAAATAGCAAGAAACTTTTCATCTCCTCGTTATTTATATTTTGTGACAAGGAAATCATACCCTGGTGTGCATAAGCTTTAAGAAGGAAATATTTTCCTTGACAATAATATCACTAATGGTCGTCAACATCCAATGAAAAAATCTTCTTGTTATGGAAGATAATTTTGACAATAATTATTTCCCTTGTTATTTAATAATATTAACAATTAAAAAAAATTTCTTGTTACAAAAGATAATTTTAACCAAAAATATTCTGAATTCTACTTTTTTAATGCTATGCAACATCAGCAGTCAACTTATTTTAAGACAAAGTACAAAAAAAATTATTTAGAAATTCTAAAAATATAATTAACTCATCAGTCACATTAGGATAAAAAGGTTTAATGTACAATTCAATGTATTTTCTTTGACATGTTCACCAAAATGTTCAAAGTACAATCAGTTACATCCACTTTATGTTATTCGCATTCATGAAAATCTAAATGCACAAAATATATGCTCAACATCTGCAATTGCTGAATTATCTTGTAAACTCAAAAAGAAGGATATTCACCTCCGAGACATGACATTGGCACCAAAAACAAGAAGAATACATAAATAAAACAAAATAGATTGATCCAGTACTAAAACTATTGAGCTGAAAAGATTTCATCATGAAATAAAATATTACTAACTTTAATATGATTCGAGCACAAATCGTTCTTCTAATTGTTTTATCCTTTTCTTCACCTCCTTTACTTTTTAGACATATTAGAGAGTTGCTTTTTTAATATTATGTTAATATGTTTCTGTATCCAACTTCTTTATATGGTTAATATGTGGATTCTCATAGATGACAGGTTGAATTTAATGCAATGCTCATTTCTTGTCAGATTGTATTCCTTTACATGCATAAATCTGAATAATCAGCTCAAAATTAGTGGATGAGATAATAAATTCACATTAAAATTGAACAATCTGAGAAAGATAATAAACAAGAAATACTGATGACACTCACAGATACATGTATAACTGATTCTCACACACAAATATAGACTCTGGCATGTGAGGTTGAAATGTGTGAAAGGCTATGAAGTATGAGTACGATACTGACGTTATAGGTACGATATGATACTGATCTGATAATACGCTAAACTTAAAAAGTAGGATATGCATACCACAAGATATGATTATTATATATGTGTGTATAATACGTCATATTCTCATATTTAAAATTTAGCTCTATGATAAATCATACTTGCTTATACATCTTATAGCTATAAATTTTAAAAATATTTGTTAATTTTTTTTAAAATTAATTATATTTTTTGAAGCATTCTTGATATCACTAAAAGAAATATTATGGATAAATTAATTTGAAAAAATAAAAATATCATTGAACATCTATTGAATTTAAAAAATTAAAATTAAAATAATGCTATAAAGTTTGTTTAATTATTTCTCAATTTATCACAGATTGTTTATGTGAGATGAGAGTTTAAATGTTAATTTATATAATAGTTTCAATTTTAATTTTAATCTGATCCAAATTAATTATATCGATGCAAACGAGATACAATAAATAATAATACAGATGCTGTAACATGGATTCAGATATACTGACCTGATCAAAGTTGATACATATTCTCTCTTCAAGTCTCTAAATAAATAAATAAAATAAAATAAGAAAGGATAAAATCCTATCTTTTTTCGCAATATGAGCTTGATTATGATAACAAGAAGCGATTGACGTCCAACAGAAGTAAAAATAGTATCAGTTAAGGTAGAAAAAATAGATGAAAGAGCTACTTGCGGATACCAAATTTTTTTTCTATTATCAAAATGCTAGCATTTGTAAAATTTTCTGCGGTCCTAATTGTTTGAGTCCAATGTATCTTTCTTTCAATTTTAATATTTAAGTTTGTGCATGAGTTGTGTTTTATATTTGAGATTTTTTTATTTTTTATCGTGAGCTAAACCAACAACAAACAACAACAACAACAACCAACTCAAGTGTTTTAATATTTTTTCTCTAATTAGAAGTATCAAGAAGTGTTAGATTTTTAAAATTTAAAAATAAAAAGTGATACATCACGTGATGTATCGGTGAAGTATCGGCGGAATATTGGGAGAGCATCGGTATCTGATATGGATATGATACGAATATGTTAGGCTTCATGAAGTATTAGTGTTTCATAGGTGAAAGGAGAAAGATACAATAAAACAAATGCATCTGATCTGGTTAGTAATCTTGAATGGTCATCAAAATGTACATGATTAGAACACAAAACTAATTAATAATATAGACTTCACAATAAACTGCATGTTAAAGGAGGACATATATATATCTAGAATAAGCGTTAATCTCTGCACTTCAAGTATAATAAAAGCTAAGCAAATGTTCAACTATTTTGGTGGATGGTGTCTATTCAAGCTAGCTTCTTCAAGACTTCAATGCAATGTAAATTTATATGGATTTTCACTTAAAGGAATTTATACGGATTTTCACTAAAAGGAACTTTTAATTTGACCTAGACATTCGTGGCCAAAAAACTTAGCCAAATCTAGAATTGTTTCCTTCTAAATAGATTGAAACAAACAAAAAGTCATGAATAGCATGCACTTGTCATATCTATAAGTCAATTGCATGACAATATGAAGTAAGAAACCCCTTCTCAAAATACAAACTTATTTGGGATAAGTTTGAATTTATAGCTAGAGAAGAAAATATATTAGGTAACTTATTTGAAGTCTGAAGCATACCTGAAAAAAAAAAAAGCGCTTGTATTCTAGGACCATTGTAAAGTTATTTTGCAAAGCTCCATTGTATAAAATGCAAACCAAATGCTTCTAATAAACAGCACCTAAAAGTTAAAGTACCTCGCTCGATCACAATCTTTCTAGAGGTAAGTATGGACATAACATTTATCAAAATATGAAAAGGACTTATTTATCAATGCATGAGTTTCCTGCCATAACATCAAGAAGAAAATTTTTCTAGCCAATCTTTGCTAATTAACCAATGACTAACTACGATCAATTACCATATTTAGCAATCTTCTTTGAAAAATTTATACTAAAATTTTGATTATGAAGTGCTCTTTTAAGCACATCTTTGAGGCAATCTTTTGCTGTCAACTACTTCCTAGAAATGAAAAGAGCAAAACGTACATTCAAACGAACTTGATCTTCAAAGATTCTGTAAGGAATTGTACGCTGAAAGAGGTCATGAAAATCGCACAAATGAAGGAACAAATCATGAGTTATTAATAGAAGGCTATGAAGTACTCTGTACACAAAAGATATTTTCAAATAACGATGTGTAAAAGGGTTTAAAGTCAATAATAGCCACAATTTCTTTATTCCGCTTACTGCTACAGTGAAGACAAAGAATATGTGCTGCAGCTAATTCTTGAAAACAAAAAGATGTGAGGTAGACACAAATTAAGACAAGCTTTGTGTTCTTCTAATATCACGAGATACCTATCATTTTGAAAGTGAGAACAACAATTAAAACGGAACTGTCTATAGACATACTTCCTTGATATAAATGATGAAGGCAGACTTTTCAAAGCAAGTAGGACTTTATCAATTTCTTCAATCTCATCCAATTTTATTTCTCCTAACACAAAATCCAAACTCCAAAGTTGTTTTGCACCAAGAGAAGTCAGTGAACAACTTGTCATGTAAATACAATTATGCTTGAAAGACTCAAAACATTTGGACTTATCATCAAACTACTTGTTAATCACAAGAGCAGAAAAAAAGGAGGAAAATTAATCTTAGAGCTTACCACTTTACAATTTTACATAAAAAAGATTCAATTTGATTTTGCTTATGGGCTATGAGATAGAATCTACTTAGTCATTTCAGCAGAAATTTCATAATCTCCACGAGCATAGCTTAATGCAAACTCTAAAGAAACCTTTCTGCCCATTGAGCGCCAATAACATCTGGAAATCCTAGTTTTAAAACTTCACCAGATTAGTCAAATCTCTAGCAGCACTCGCCATGTCATGGGGTGGATTGTGT
This sequence comes from Apostasia ramifera, assembly GCA_019297695.1. Lineage (NCBI taxonomy): Eukaryota > Viridiplantae > Streptophyta > Magnoliopsida > Asparagales > Orchidaceae > Apostasia > Apostasia ramifera. The sequence continues at coordinate 315,949 of JAEMOT010003655.1, forward strand.
CCTTGTATTTCAGCACATATTCCTCAATTCCTTAAACCAACAAGTAACATTCTTCATTCTATTACGAATAGGCACGCAACATCATATTTTTAGACATTAAACACTTACTGAAATTGAAGGTTTGATTACAACAATTATATGAAAATATCTCGAGTCAAGTTGATCTTGTTCAGCCAAAATATATTGAGACATTGCTTGTAGCTAGAAATAGCCTTCTTATCAACCTTATACCAATATAGGAGATTAGATACATGATACTTCTCCAAGCTTGAAGGAAAAACCTTCATGTAATGAAAGAAATAGCCTTATAACAAGTGGGAGCTCACGTCACTTTCGACTCTAGAAGCTTACAAGCTGAAGAGAGGAAAAGAACTCAGAGTCAGCGGGTAGGAGAAGGCATGTAGAGGCAACGACATCTGGGGGTATAAAGGGGTGAATAGAAAGGGAGATGCGCCCTTAGTGGCGTCCGCGAGCGGGGGCAATAGCAGTGACGTGCGACCTAGCGCAGAGGAAGCTGTGGAGATGTGTGCAAGCGGAGATAGCAGCGTCTGCATAAACTGAAATGGGGTCTCATACCGGCTTCATCGTTCATGAGCAAAGGCATCATGTGAGAGTATAGCAATTTGATGTAAAGGAAGGGATGGTGTGCACGTCCGCAATTCCCCCTTTATGCGGGGCAACAACAGTAGTGGTGGAGTTTGTGAGTAGGGGACGAGGGAAGGACATCGTTGGTTAGGAGTACTAGGTTTGAATGTTTGTTAAGAATAAAATTGAAATTTGATAGCCTAAAGCCCAAAAATTTGAAATGAAGTCTTCTGCCAATGTTATAAGAATAATTAACTAGGGGATTTTTTTATCTAATAACAAAGATGCTTTAGTATAAAGTATCCTTGTTAATACTTCTTATTAAACATAAACTAATAGTTAGCAATGGTATGTGATCTTGTTAAAGTTCATGTTGTATTGCTTTTTAAAATATATTTTAACTATGGATATTTACCCTTGTTAATTTTTTCTTGTTAATATGCGAAATTTTTATATTGTATGAAAGTTTTATGCCATTGGTTAGATGGCTCTGTTATAAGGTTGAGCTTGTTCTCGCCCTTTTCTTTGAGTCTTCAATCATGGCATTTGGCATGAATCGTTTTACCAATTATCATATGGCAAGCCCGTTGGTGGGAGATTTTATTGTTTAGAATGAATTTTGTAGAATTAGAGATGCTTATCATGCCTCTTATCTCAGATGTGACTGAATACGGAGCATGCGCATCTGCTGTAGTGTGGGGGCTTTAGTTTTAGATAGTTGGATTTGATGACTGCTCAGCTTGTGCTTCAGATATCGGACTAAATAACTAATGCCAACCTTGCTTGTTATGTATATAGAATCACGTGTCATGTGTTGGTACAGAACCATGCTTGCTCCTATTTTGAAGACTTTGTGCCAATTTTAAGTCATTGAATTATTTGAAGGTATCTGACTAAACTTTATTTTGGTATTGCTGTAAATGATTAAGGTCTTCATTTTTAATATACTTCTACTTTTCCCCCATTTTTTATGCTCTAATACAACTTTAGGTATAAGTTTGGTGTCTTCTTCAGCCAAAAAACGGTCTAAGTACCTGTGATAATCTGGAAAGCACTTCAATGTTTCTTTATATTTGTTTTCAAAAATATATGAAAATATTTTGTGTTTTTAGAAGAAGAGAAACTTATATGTCTGTAATTTCAAATTCAAACTGAAAGTGGAATTAACTAGGGGTGTAATTTAGTTTGATTTAGTTCGGTCCTATCCAAACTTGGCTTAAGGTCAGTTCTACCATTTTTTGAATTGGAATCGAATCGAGTTTTTTTTTACCTAACCAAAATTGAACCAAAAAAATGTGGTTCAAATCCAATTCAGGTTCGATTCTAACTGTTGTTTGGCAACAGATTAAGAAAGTGGTTTTAGACTTCACATAATATACAAAAGAATGTTAAACTCTTTGAATTATGACCATCATTGTGATACAGATTCAACAAAAATTTAAATGAAATATTTATCATATTTATTTATTTCAAAAATTTTGGCTATATAATAATAGAAATATAATAAAATCACAAATTGTATAAAATATTTTTATCAACAAAACTTGTGTAACTAAGTTTTGAGCGAATTTAGTGAATGTATGTTTTAAGTTTTATGTACAACTTAAGGTATGTATAATCGTAGTTTACGTAAATTACTAATTGCTTTAATTTTTCTTGAAATCTGTAGGCATGCTATTGGAGATAGAGTGCTTCGACCTGTAAGTGCTTAAATTAAGGAGAGGATTTTGAAGCACTTCATTTCTTCGTAGCTCTTTATTTCACGTGCATAGGTGGGACATGAGGTGCTCAAAAATGATGGGATAATAACATATATAATACAAATCACAGTCAATATTATTACAGTTTAAACGCCTAACCTTATTGTTTATATATAACAGGAATTTCTAAAGGTCACTTGAGTTAAATTCCGTCAAAAGATGCTTAGAGTTTTTCATTTTGGGCTATTTATTCCAGCTTGTTATAGTTATTTTTTCATTATTTCTTGTGTTGATGTTGTTCATTGATTTTTTTTTTTTTTTTATTCTCAGATGTTCAAATGATTGTTGGATTCGTAGAATGCCTTGAAGGGACATAGCAGGTTGACCTCTCTCTCCCTCCCATCTTCTCACCTTCTCTTCTTGGTCTGGGGTAATATCACGCAGTCTCATGATTTTAAAAATCTTTTAATTAGTGCCTTGATTCTGGAAATCATTTTCAATTGGATCCTTGAGATTCGACATAAATATTTCACTAGATCTCTTTTTTTACTAATTTCATATATTAATAATCATATTTTAAAAATTAAATATCTATATATAAAATGGTGAAAATAGCCCCACTCTCCTCCCTTCCACTGCCTGCGTTGGGCTTTTGTGCACTACTAACGGCCACCCACAGGGTTGTGCATAGGGGCCGTGCAGAGCCCTTCCACGCACAAGGACACCCCAAGACTTGCTGCTCCCTTCCAATAGGGCTCCTGCTCAAGCTATAGATGCACGAGGGCCAAACGGTGAGAGATGGGAAGAGGGAAAGAGAGATAAAAAAAGGGTATAATAGTAATTTTATAGTTTTCTTCTAGTTTTTCAACAGAAGACCTGTCATGAAATATTTGAATCCTCAAGAATTCAGTTGATGAATTTTTAAAATCATAAACTCATGTGATATTACCCCCCTGACTTTAAGGACTAGGATAATATTTACCCTACACACAGATAGAAAGATATATATATATATATATATATTGTTTTTGATTTTATTTAATATAAGCACCTTCATGTTTGTATGCAGCCCCTAACCATTCTGTAATACTTGAATTGGAAACAACTTATGTTGTGTACCATGAATATAACAGTAGGATATTTAGGGCTCATTTGGTTCGATTTTTTTTTTCAGCCCAACACAAATTTCAACTGTAAAAATCAAATTTATTTCATATCCAACACAAATACAATCATTAGTATTAATTTTATTTTATATTTTATATGTTTTTTAATATTAAATTAATTTTTTTGCATTAAATCTATAAAATAAATATTTTTTTCTTATATTTAAAATTTAACCCTCGAATCAAATGATGCCTTAAGTAATCGCTAATACCTCTCTCTCTCATCTTCACTCTTTTAGCAAGTTTTAGTTGATGTCGGCCATTTTTCTTCATAGCTATATACACATCTGTGATCATTTTGATTCGGATTCAGCAACTACCATACACATAGTTACCTGATTTTTTACGGGATCTCTGCATATGGAAATATCAAATCAGTCCCTCGTAGGTTTAATCAATGTCTTTAGCTCTATTTGATAACCATTTTGAAGCAGCTTAAATTTAAAAACCATCTAAATAATTTTTGACCTCCTAACTTGCTCAAAATATATTAAACTGCTTCAAAATTTTGAGCAGCTTGAAATTGTAAATGGTTTATATTTAAAATTTTAAGTTGCTATCAAACGGAGCTCTTGTCTTTCTTTTATGTCTGATAATTTGTTCACTGAAGATGTCTCATTTACAGTATTCTGCCATTAGCAATATTTTAGAACCACAGTGATATGCTGCTGTTCATCCAGGTTAAATTAGACAACAATTTTGTATAATATGTATAAAAACTGAAGATTATAGAGATTAGAATAAATTATTTATAAATGGAACCAAAAATAACTTTCAGAATATTCCATTATGGGCTTTTCTTCCTTCATGTTACGGCTGATTCTTCGTTTTCTTTTTATGATTTCGCTGATTATTCTTTTTTTTTTTATCATGTTGATGTGTTGTTTACAGGTAATTTATATTGTAGACGTGAAATGATAACGTATCCTTTAATTTGTTAAAAAAATTCATAATTATTTTATTTATGAAATATTTTAAGATTTGTTTGCATCATCTAGAAGTGCAAGACCTTAATTTTGATTAAACGCTAATCAAATTTAGAAAATTCTCCAAATATCTTCTAAATATTTTTATTAATATTTTATATTTAATTTAATCATATACATTTAATTTTATTTTCGTATTCTTTACATATTTTAATAAAAGATTTTATTATATATTTATCACAAATTTATAATAATAAAATTATTTTATTTTACATCATAATATTAAATTTTATAATATTAAATTAAATTTTTCTCTTTTAATTAAAATTGTTCTTAACTAAATGTGATCTAATTGTGGCTACACATTGAAAATATTTTTTTTTAATATTGCATTTTTATTTGAGTAGTAACATTGGGGCAACCAAAGTTTTTTTGTTCTTTTGCTTTTACAAAGTATTCTTTTGATGTATGAACTGAAAATGAAATTAATTATAATAAAAACTATTCTTTGTGGACAGCAGCCGAAAATTGTGGCAATACATTCCACGAAAGTTTTCCGAGTAATGATGGAGAACTGTATGTAATTGGTTTTTGTTTGATGGTAAACTGTTTGTAGTTCGATATTGTGTGCGTGTGAATATTTATATAATTCGGTTAGAAAGTTGTTCTAAATTAGAATTTTAGTGTATATTTGTTTGTAAGGTTAAATTTAAGAAGGTTAAAATTAAATTTGAATAGAGATATTTTTTTATTAAAAATTGTGAATGATGTGAAATAAAATTAGTTATTATATTGGGATATGTGAGGGATGTGATATAAAATTAATTATTATGTTGGAATATGTGAGGGATGTAATATAAGTTAGTTATTATTTTAGTAATATGTGTAGAATGTGAAATAAATTTAATTTTTAATATTAAATTTTATGTGTGATGTGATATACAACAACAACAATAATCAAGTCTTAATCCCACTAGGTGGGGTTGGCTACATGAATTCTTTGTTTTCATTGCGCTCTATCAGTTACCAAATTCTTATCTAAGTTTAAGTAACTAAGATCACTCCTTATAGTTTTTTGTCATGTCTTCTTTGGTCTCCCTCTTCCTTTTTATACATGGGCAAAATTCAATAACTCAATTTTTCTAGCTGGAGCTTCAATTGGCCTACGATTTAGATGTCCAAACCATCGAAGCCGACTTTCTCTAAGTTTATCCTCAATTGGTGCAACACCAACTTTCTTTCGGATATACTCATTTTTCATTCTATCCTTTCGTGTATATCCACACATCCATCTTAACATTCTCATTTCTGCAACATTTATTTTATTTGTATGTTTCTTCTTTGCAGGCCAGCATTCAGCACCATATATCATCGCTGGTCTTACTACAGTTTTATAAAATTATCCTTAATTTTGGATGGGATTTTTCTATCGCATAACACACCAGAAGCATTTCTCCATTTTACCCGGCCTGCTTGAATCCTGCTAATAACGTCATTATCTATTTCGTCATCATTTTGTATAATTGATC